>JBCNYG010000012.1:11861032-11878626 GCA_039654305.1 Porochilus rendahli | reverse complement strand
GCTGAGATGGGCGCCAGCCTCCCCGCGACCCTAATTAGGAATAAGCGGTTCGGAAAATGAATGAATGAATGAATGTGCGTGTGTGTGCCTTTATATGTGTTTTGTATATACATATATATTATTCTGGTGAAATGGTTTTAAATTTCTGTTAATTTCTGTCTAATAATATATCTTTATATCTTTAAATACAAGGCTGCTCAAAGATTAGACACTTAGGTCAAGAGAGGGGCTTAACTTGGCCAGGATGCTGGCAAATGACACATGGAAAACAAGTTGCAGAAGCTTTACTAAGAGCTCATGTATATTTTGTAATGAGTGAGGTCAGACATTTTTTTTTCTTCTTAATTCACATTTTCACACTATATCCAAAAACCTGTCAGTGGCAATTCCACTAGGAAGTACTGGTGGACACCAGTATCAGTTGCTCTGATATTGTGTTGGGCCATCTTTATCCCTGATTACAGTGCGTCCTCACTGTGACACTGTTTTACAAAACTTAAGCAACATAACAGCGTTTCCATCCACAGTTGAGTCATTTTTCACCGACGTGTTGAATTAATGACAGGAAAATGTAATCACTCCATAAAGTCTTCTCCAGCACATCCCAAAGACTTTCAATAAGGTTAAGGACAGCATTCCGTGGTGCCAGTACACGTGTGAAAATGATTCCTCATGCTCGTTGAGTCACTTTTTTACTATTTGAGTCCCATTTGTTTCTTTTATTTATTTATCTTTTAAACGGTTTTATACCCGTGTCATCAGGGAAGGAAAAAGTCAGTTAATAAGGGCAAGTCTTTTTCTTTTTTGGAGGGGCCAGGTAATGATTTAACACTTATGAAGGGGAAGAAGAGACCATGCACAAGTATTGTACTTTACTGGTGACATTGTGGAAAGGGGACTGTGGAACTCTTTACCCAGTAGCCAAGCCTCACCTCAGGTAGCTGTGCCTTTAAGTCTATGGTGGTGGAGGCTAGCTGTGTATCTGAGGTTCCTGTGGCGGATTAAACCCTTAATAGTGGCAAGGGGGCCTGGTTGGATGAGATTTGAAAGCTGGATATGGACAAGAGGTACTGGGGATCTGATATCTGGGGTGGGGGTGAAGGGATACTGGATAACTGGGTGTCTCTATACTGTATATGAAGTCAGAATATATATATTGTTGGAGTTATTTTAGAATTCTTTAAGATGGTTGCTGGGCCCCATTAAGGGTTTATTTTGTCTTGATGGCTGTTTGCAGTTTTCAAGATGCTGCTAAGGTTGGAGAGAGATACTGTATGTGTAGTATGGTGGGCTTGCTATAGTAGCCTTATTATTTGCAGATGATCTTACGCTGTCGGCACCATCCGAAGCAGACTTCTCAAAGTGGACCACTTGAACATTTCACTACTGTGTTTGCTGTGGCTGGGATAAAGTTCCAAGTTCAAAGACGTTGTTCCCTCATGGAAAAAGGGATAGAGGGAGGGTGTGGACCTTGCCCTTGTCCTTGTTTCAGTTATTTAATACCTCAGAATTTTGCTCATGAGTCATTACAAAATAAAATTCTTGATCCTGACAAATGGAAATGGTTTGAATTATTGGACTGGTATGTTGTAGTGTAACAGAAGCTCAGTTTTAAGGCCAGGTTCTTTCTTTCGTTCTCTTTCAGTCTATGTCTTTATTCTTAACTACGACCTAAACATGTGTGTAGAGAATAAAGCTACGTGTAAAGGTGGCAGGCATCTTAAGGCAGGTTTTGCAGTAGGTTCTCTTGAACAGTCTGAGTGTACAGCTTTTGTTTTTCTCAAGTGAGATCGGATATTGGTAGCGCGTTGTTTACAGCTCTGGGTTCCAACTTCTGGGTTAACCCTCTAATACTCTGTTGTATAAATGAGATACAAAAGCAAGTTACTCTGGATGTCAGTCTGCCAAATACAAGAAATGAAAGGAGTTTGTCGAGTTTAGGATCCCGATCCCGATTTGAACCGATTATATTTCGATGTTATTTAAGTGTTGGTTCATATGTACTAATGTTACTCAGAATTTTTTTCCCGTTTCCGCAATGTACTCTGAACACAAAACATACAAAATTTTTCAACACTCCCAAAATGTTTCACACTTCTTTGAAGTTTTCAGTAAAATGATACAAAGTCCTGCAATGTATATCGAAGTTGTACCATATGTACCCACGTTCTCCGATTTCCTCAACGTAACATCGGACGTGGGGCAAATCAGGACCATGATCGGTATCCTGTTAGCTTTTGTGAGGGTTAAATTTTTTTTTTCTTCTTTAGCTTAGGTTATTTTGATTGGATGGACTGGTCAGGTTCTTGAATGTAACCACAACTGGATTGCATCTGTATAACTGCAGCAATAATATGAATTCAAGTCATGTACATCTGGTCAGAACATCGATGATGTCATCCCAGATTTTTTAATCACAACAGCATGGTTCCGTTTTCCTTCATTCAGGGATGGATGGATTTTTTATTTTTTTATTTTTTTGAAGAAACTTTTATTTTTCTACATCTAAATAGTCATATCATGACTCATTGCTTGTCATGGAATGAGTAATCGTAGTGCTCAGAAATAGTAATGTGTCACACTATTTATTGCCATTTTTTGCACCTTGTATCTGATATTATTGTATATTAACTCTTACCTCTGGGCCTCAGTGTGTATCTACATAATATCTTTAGGACAGAATAACAGTTTTACTGTCTAGTTTCCAGAGCATCGTACGGTTGAAAAACATTTGAGTGCCATTAGCACCACTCAGACATGACACATGTTCCTGTATGCCATTTTCACCTTTATATGTCGCCTCCTGAGAAAAATCAGTCCGATCACGTCTACACCCCGGGGCTATACATGATAAGCTGCCAGTTGCACGTAGGGAGATCCAAAGAGTCTGGGAAGCCGCCATGCTCCCTGGGCTACACGGGGATTCATCAGTAATTATATACTTGTCATGTAGGGGAATATAACACCGTAAGGAAATAATGTGTAAAGGAAGAATTTCATGGCTACAAATTTAAATGACTAACAATGAGACCCTGAGCATGTTGCTGTGAAAGATTGCTAAAATCAGAGCCCTAGGAATTTAATGATATTAAAGCACCTTGATGTGTATAAAGCCATTCAGCTAGTCACACACTTATTCATGAAATGATCCATTGATTTCCTTAAAAAAAACCCTGATTATATAATAGCTTTTCTCCCTGTGGCATTTGTGATCACAAATGTTTCATGTTAGAAAAAGCTTCTGCCAGATGTCTGCCGCTTAAAAAAAAGAAACGCTCGTGGAATCGAAATACTTCATAAGCAGAGCACTGTATGAGTGTGAACTCAGGGCCAAAACTGACCCACCCCATTCAGGCCATTCACATTCAGTTAAAGGGAAAAGAGTATGAATGTCAAAACATTTGTGTACTCCTCCCACTGTTGGGATTGTATAACGTTTATCAGTATTGCCATCTTTCTGCCTGAGGTGATAAAGGGAAAGTGTGCACCCTTTTATCTGAAGCCATGAAAGAATGCAGTAAAAAGAAAATAAACGGACTTCCTGGAACATGTGGATGTGTTTTCGTTTATCCCGTCGCAGGCTGACTTTGCGTCCTGCCCCCCCCCCCCCCCTCTTTTGTTTTGTTTTGTTTTTTGTTTGTAAACGTTTCACATGTGGTGGAAATACAGAGCAATTTAAAATGGTAAAAAGGGTTTAAAGGTGCCATGCAATGGAAACTAGACTCTTTCATAACATTTACCGATTGTATGAGTGGTGATGCCCACAACATTTGCATATACCAGCCCACAGTTCTAGTCACAAGCAGTATTACCAAGGATCTACACAACCAAATCAGAACTTCACCAAGTCTGTGATATTGTGAAAAACAATTTCAATAAAACAATAACAACAGAAATAGCAAACTATATGCACAAATGTGTGACTCGGGCTGGAATACACACACACACACACACACACACAAATATACACACACACAAATATACACACACAAACACACATACATATATATATATGACTGAGTTAAATGTAGCCGTAAGAAGCTGAATTTTTTAAATTTTGTTTGATTATTTTTTTAATTACTGTCATTATTATTGTTATTATTATTATTGTTATTATTAATATTATTATTGTTATTGGTTAAGTCTGTTCGACTTTCACACCCGAGCCTAGTGGCTCATCAGGCCGAAGCTTGATGAAGCTTGGGAGTCTAACAGGGATTCGAACCCATGACCTCCTGATCATGAGCCCAGCACCGTAACCACTACACACCCGGCCCCACAATTTATTTATTTGATTGCTAAATAAATATATATTCATAATTTTTTTTAATTACTATGTTTTATTTATTTATTTTAAGAATTCTTTTAAAGTAGAGGCCTACAATTTGGCTCTGTGGTCTCCATCTGGCCTCAAGACAAGTTGGATTTGCTTTCAGCCACAGGGAACATTAGTCACTTTGGAGCCTTTTGTTTTCACGGTACAAAGGGAAAGGCAGTGTTATGACACCCTGGAGAGATCTGTACGTTTTTGTACTATTTCATAATTTATTAATTAAATTTTTCCCCCAGACTAAATTGGTAAATACAAAGAATGATGCCACCCTTTACATGGGATATCTGTTTGTAAGAATTTTGGTCATGTATTTCAAAGCATGAAACAATCTTACAGTAATAATGTTTGCAATAAAGTTGTATTTTAAAAGATTTGTCATGGTCATTTGTTTTTCACTTCTAAATTGAAATTCCAAATAATTAGGCTAAAGGACAAGGGCTAAAGAAAGTGAAAGATCGGAGTATTGAAAGTTTGGGTTTGGATGTTTGGGAGCTGTGTAACTAGTCAGTGCAGTCTCATCCTTTCTTCCGTTGCTTTCAAAAAAAAAATTCAACAAAAATGTAAACTCATGCTGTTGCCTTCTATTTTTTACTTTTACTGGCACATTTTATCCTATCTCTAGAGTTTATTAAGAATTTTGCAGAAACAAAACAAATTTCCAGTGAGCTGTACTTCTGCCGGGTTTTTGTTAGGAGAAGTCAAGAGGAGAAATGCTACACTGATTTGAGCTGACGAGAAAGCTAAAAAAATAGCCGTGAGAGATAGCGAAAACTCGTGATTCTTATTTATGAGGATTCTGAATCGATTCAAATCTTCAAGAATCTATTTCTATATCTAGCTATGTATACTCACAATGCGTACTGTTTGTCCCCACACGGCCTTCTTCATAGTAAATTGTTCTAGTGAGTGCCAGGTACAGAATTAGCTTTTAGCCTAGCATTGACATGGATGAGGAAAAAGAAATACAGCCAGCGCCGTCTTCGCTGAAGGCAAATGCTTGCACTTCGGATTTTATAATTTCCCGGTAAGAAGGAGTTTGTTCAGAGCCCCTGAAGGGACACGGGGAAGAAAAAAGAGGATAGATTTCTCATGTGCGTGAGAAACCTTAGATAACTGGTGCGCATTCCTAGCCTATCTTTTTTCCCCCTTTTTTTTTCATATCCTTTTGGGCTCTGTAAGCATGACATTAAAATATAAAAGTCAAAACAAAATAAAAGTCAAGTATTTCGGGAACACTTCAAATCCCTGAGCAGCTTCACTAACGGAGCAACAACTTCACTAAACTCCCATCCAACTCTGAACGAGCAAAGCGGATCAGTGCACCTACAAAACCAGTTGTGTAGTAATATAATTTCTTTCTTTCTTGTAGAAGAGTTGTTCCAAGCTTACAGGAGAGTGTAGTTACTCGTGAAATTGACACCCTGTGTTTGTAATGGTTATGAATCAAACATTGGTTTGAATCAAGAATCGATTCTGAATCGATTCTTGAATCAAACATCAATTTGAATCAAGAATCGATTCTGAATCAATTCGTCACCCCAAAAACCGGCCATGACGGCTGAGGAGTAATTATCACTTGTTTCAGTCGTGGTGATCAGAAATGTATTACATGGTACTAGTTTTCAATCAAGTCCAAGAACCAGAATCGGTGGCACACTACATACCATTGAAGATTACGAAAAACGCCACTGGGTATGAATAATGATGCTTCTGTGCTGTAACTTTTAAAAGTACTGTTAGAAATTGGTTCCTGGCTCTTTAGAGCAAAAATAAATCTGCTGGAAATGGAAGTTTAATGTTCAGGTACTAGTTTTCGTGATGTTTTGATTTGAACTGATTGACGTGCAAAGCCTTGCTTAAAATCAAAACAGAAAGTGCCATGTGGTGCTGATTATGTGGGATGGACACCAGTCAGGACCTGATTGTTGGTCATCCAGTGAAATCACAGAGCATCGGGTATGAGGAGAAAAATAGACAAATCTTCTTCGAGCCACTTTTCCCTCTGTTTATTCTGATGTGGTTTCCTGAATAGTGTGTTACCGCAATCTCGGAATGCAATGGAGGGATTTGTGTAAAATATTCATCTGTTTAGCCTGTTGAATAGCAGATAGTCAGCGTGTGTTTGCGGTCGTTTTGATAGAGATTGATTAAGCAAGGAAGTAGTTGGTATTCTGTTGGCTGGGCTCAACATGCTTCACAACACATTTTACTCTATAGTTTGGACTTGTTAGTTCCTGTCCTTTGGTAAACCCGTGTAGTACAGGGTGGTAGAACAATTTCATGAATGGTTCTTTCAGACGTTAATGGTATTACAAAGTCACAGACTTAAGAAAGGGACAAAGAGATGATTGAAAAGCTGCTCTGTCTTTTTCCTAAAAGATTTGTTGTTTCCAACAATGCACTTTCCGCTGTTTAGAAAAATTCCTTTCTATAAATAAATACATAAGCTTGGACACAATAAACACAGATGGCTGTTAGTCTTGGAAATTTAGTTAGTATGTGCATAGCTGCCCCATCCAACATTTTTGTATTGTTCCTGTTTCCTGCTAGTAATGAAAGAGTTTCAAAATCTTGATACAGTTACTCATAATTTCAGTGTTTTATTTTCCCATTTTTATATAAATGTGCCCTGCTCAACCAAAAGAGGCTTTATTAACAATTACAATAATTTATCATTATTAAATATAAAAAAAAAACAATAATTTCCAAAAACATTACCGTTTTTCTGAGATCCAGTGATCATGTATTGATAAACGGAGAGTTGAAACACCATAAAGTCTTTCCTTGCACATCCCGAAGGGTCATTCCTCATGCTTCCTGAACCACTTTTTTTTATGTTCATGCCATCAGGAAAGGTAAAAAAAACTAATGGAATACCTTGTCCATTCTGTACAGGGAGGTTGTTGGTCTTCATTATATTGCTGCGTAATATCGCTGAGCCTAGACTTGACCAAATTAAAGCGACTGCAGATCAGAACACTGCTGCTAGAGGCGTGTACCTGTGGCCAATATGTATAGTGGGTGCATTGTTTCATGGCTGTTTACCCCGATGTGGTGATCACTCTAGAATATAGTAAATCTGGACTTCTTCGCTCGCACAACCTTTTCCCGTTGCTCAAGGTCCAGTTGTTCCACTCCCTAGCAAATTCAAGCCTTTTCTTCCAATAGCCTCAATAATAACTTGTACGATTTTATTCCTCTGTGCTTGTGGAAGAACTTAATTTCCCAATGAAACATGGCTTTTGAGTTTTATGTTTTTTTATGATTTAACTTCACTAAGAGTCAAGATTATCTTTTTCTGACCTTATTTCTTCCTTGAAGTTGATCATACAACATCATTCTAGGGGTTATTAATGTATTGGACAGTTCTCGACCTAATTCCAATAATCTCCTTGTTTTCTTTGCTCGATGGTCAGAAATTTGAACCACAGTAACATCTTTTTTATAATCACCAGATTCAGCTTCTGCGATGGTTTTTTAAGACATTAGAAGCTACTCACTGGATCTGTTTTGGTTAAAGAAATTGTTGCCAGTTGAAAACTGCAGTAATTATCCAATCAAAGGTTAATTCAAATTTAAATGGCAACCTTTTTTTTTTTGGCCAGATAGGGTATGTGCTAGACATTGTATTACTTCCAGCTTGTGATTCATTGTATTACACATTTAAGTGGAATTTAATGGCCTTCGGTTAAAAAAATTATAAATAAATACAATTTCAGCTATTATGTCATAATTTCCAACTTCCAATTTTATTACCACTATTTCCTCAGGGATAAATAAAGGATTCTGATTAATGAGATGTACACATTAATATTAATACAAATTAATTCTGACTAGGTTCTTGCCCACACAAGCTGAGGAGCCAGCACGAACCTCTATATCGAAAAGTAAAAGAAAGTTTTTGAGTTGTTTTCCCCCCGTTTATCACGTCACACTAATATTTTCACGTCATCACTGGACATCTGCTCATAATTCAAATGATGTTTATTCTAGAGCTGGTGTTGCCCTGTGAGTTGAAGTTTTGAGAAACACTGTGCTGAAGAACAGGGTTGAGTTTTCCATGTTGAACAGGGAGGGCTACTCGTTTCTTCGTACTTTTTCCGTACTGATTGGAGCCGCGATTGCTACAGAAACCTTCAGAATGAATCTAGGATTGCAGAAAAGCTTTTATGTTTAAAGAAATTAAGAGTTTAATGACCCTGTCTTAGTATCTGTGCTGATAATGGGTCTTGTTGAATTCTGTATTTTTGTTATGCTAACAGTGTTAGTTTAATCGTTAGTCTTAAAATGAAATTATTTCAGATATGAGTTTTACTACTTCAGTTTGAAGTTAGTCTCAGCGGCAGATATTTACACATCTGGTCTTGCCATCAGTTGGTTTTTTTTTGGGGGGTGTCATATAGGCTAGAGCACAACCACCCTACTGCTTGACCAATTCAAAGCTGTGATTGGTAATCTAGAAAGCTCACAAAATTTGAAAGTTGCCTCAATTCAGGGCTCCAGCTAAACCCTGCCCTCGGAGGAGCTTCCAAAGTCACGTCCCCCTTCACACACACACTCTGACTGCCGTGCGGGGTGTTTATTGTTTGTTTGTTTGTTTTTTTGCCTGTCTACTGTGCACTCATTAATCGTTTTGTATCGGAATCTATTGAGGAAACTAGTGTTTCCTACTTTGTTCACACATTTACTAACCTCGCTTATTTGATAATTCTAGGATGTAACTTTTTCGGGTTGGCTCTGATTTGTCATTGCCAATTATTGTGCACAGTTAATCAGTAGACTGTTACAGCTTAGGAATTGCTGTCAGTCTGCATGATGCATTGTAGAAAGGTTGGTTTGATAGCTAAGAGTCTTTTCACTGTCGAGGGAATAAATACATTCACAAAGCACTTAAAACCATAGAGCTGACCTTTGTGTCTGTATGAAGAGATTTATTAATGCCATGGAATTATGAAAAATAGTAATATGGGCAATACCCAATCTCTTTTAATCTGTTTCAGTGTTGTGAAATATCAGCAATTATTAATGCAGTATTGTTAATAATAATACGCTCTGAGTTGTTCTAATAGTAATTACAATATAGCAATATAATAATAATAATAATAATAATTTATTATTATTATATTACTATATTATAATTATTATTAGAACAACTTAAAAGCCGATCATTATAAACATTTTAACTATATTATTATTTTTGTTGTTATTGTTATTATTATTATTGTTATTGTTATTATTATAATTTTTGTTATTATTATTATTATTATTGTTATTGTTATTATTATTTTTGTTATTATTATTATTATTATTATTATTGTTATTGTTATTATTATTATATAACCATATAATAATATAGTAATATGTAATAGTGTTTCTAATAATAGGCTTTAAGTTATTCTCTTTAGCATCCTGATTGTCTATAGGTGAAGCAGGTTGTTAGTAATCCCACAGCACTCCATTTTGGGTCTGTGGTTCACCAATTTGTAAGCCTGAAGAAACGCAAACCTTATGAGAGAACTTGTTGCCTTGCAAAGGAGGAATTTCTGAAATAATTACTTCCCAGGCTGTTCCTTTCGGGCCACAAAATAGAGGCGAATATGCCATGACATTTGAATCAGCGTGTGAACATTTAAGGTATCGTTTAACATCGTGAGTGCATGGGATAATCCACGGCCTGACAAATTCCCTCCTTAAAGGCAGCAGCTTACTGGCCAGAAAATGTGTTTTTAACATGGATATTTTGGATTGTTCTAGTATACATTACCCAAAAATGTCATACTGGACCAATCTAGCACTGAATAGCTTTCAGCATCCCTTTCTTGTTGTATAAGCGGTAAAAAGGTGTTGTATGAATAAAGCACTGAGTAGATTAGTATTGGTGACTGGAGAGGCCCTTCAGTGCACTACATTTCAGGGTTATGATCATAGTGCTAGTTTAGAACTTGTGCTTTGAACGAGGTGCATTTTCATAGAGTAGGTAGGCCATTATAATGCCGTAGCTATTTTTCTTTAGAAGTAGATCAATATCACTGTACTTTAGAAACCACCGACTTGATTTTCGTATGTACATACTCGTGCCTTATAATGCTGATTGTCTGTTTGCTCTTTGGCTGAAGTCACTTGTGCCGACGTCCGGGAGTACATATAACCATTTGAGAATACTTTCCCAAAACAACATTAAAATAACAAAAAGTTAAAACTGTTTTATTTGTAGCACCATGTTTAAAAATTGTAGCACCGTACTTAACTTATGCATTGTTGTCATTTTTCATGTCTTGTTGGGGTGCTGTTTAGTGGAAACTTAACACGTGCTGACCTGCAAATATATATTTTAATCCCATTTATGCGTCAAAGATAGATATGGACAGATCCTTCTATCTGTATTTCGTCAGTATTTTTTTTTTTTTTGCATGTTTTTGGAAAGCTTGTGGACGTTATGACAATGGATCAGTTCCACCAGTAACCATGGTGATGCTGTAGCGAATGGTTCAACGGACAGTCACCATAAAAGGATTTGTAATAATAGCAGACCTTTCTGAAGAGTGGTAATGCATCTACATAGGGCTACTTCGAATGGCGATTGGTTGTGAAGGAAAAATGGTGGTCCGTGTGAGACCAATTTGTTTTGCCCACAAGTCCATGAGCAAGCGGCGCAAAGGAATTCCTCGTCTACAAGTTGAAATGTGTTTAAAGGCATCACAGAGGACCACCATCTACCACGCTATCTCTGTGTTTTTCTGTTTGTTAATGAAGTGCATCCCTACCATCCCCTCCAAGATCTCTCTGTTTGTGCGTCGTCATCTCCGAACTGTCCCTAGTGGATGTGTTGTTTAATATCCAGGAAACAGGGTTTTTCCTTCCAATCGCAACCAATTCCCACCCTTTAAGACGTGCTGCCCTACATACGACTACCGCCAACCAGGGAGGGGCGTGAGCATGTACATGCTCTCTCCGTGACTTGTGTTGCTGCCACCCACCTCCTTACGGGAAAGCGCCGTCCACCCCTTTTGTGCGAATGAACCTGATCGACCCATCATTGGCTAGTGAAGCGTACGCCATCCCTTCTTCTTCCGTGAGAGCTCGTCCAATTAGCTCCCATCGACTCGCGGTCACAGAACTTGCAGTCTCCAGGTTGAAAGTTACGCACCTTGTTAATGTGCCACTCGGGAGCCCTAAAGTTGATTACCATCTAAACTACGAAATCTTTATATTTTTCTTTTTGACATATCAGATCATTTAAGATTACCGCACTGTTCAGACTTTTTTTTTTTTTTTTTTTTATCAGCAGTACCTGAAAGGAAACTTGTGTGCACGCTCTAATCCAAGAAAGCATACTTTAACAGGTATCTGTTAAAGTTGTTATTTTTTTGTTATTAAGCTAGAGTTCCATTTTGGAAGGTCGCTGATTGCAATCGGAGCGGTTTCCAGTTATTTCACATCTCCTAGCTTGAGAACGTTTATGAAATATAAATTGTAGTCTAGTTGTTTTAACCTGGTCACAGGAAGATATCGGGACCTGTGTTCATTTGGATTGCCTCACTTTGGTTTCACCGGCAGACTGGAAACATGAGACGAGTCATTTTTAAAGAAAAGAAAACATCTAGGAGGCCATCTTTTCACCACAGGGTCCGATTATTAAAAAAAAGCAGGCCTGTGTGTGTCAGAATGCACACCTGTGTCTTTTTGTGATTTCATTCTAGGTTACTGAACCAAAAAATTTATCACTTCGAAGGTCAATAAATGAATAATAGAAGCATAACGGGAAAGTGATTATAAGGTCGAGAATCTTGTGTTGTCTGTTCTCCTTCATGATTCTCGACGTTAGTCACCACCTCAGTGAGTCACTCTGGACTAATCCGTCTTCTGGAGAAAGTGCTTGTCACAAAGAAAATAATGGCAAAAAATAAATAAATAACGAAAACAATGCAATGGAATTCGCGTCTGTATACTTCACAGTGAGATGAGAACTAAGGGCTGGTGAGTCATATATTCCATTGTCGGATAATAAGATTTTGTTTTGGTGTTGCATGGAATATCTTGCCTAACCTTATCCCACTGTAAACATATGGTTGCATTTTCACCTCCTTCCTTTGTTCAAGTGACTTTCCTTTAGTACTTTAACATTGACTCAGCCACTTTATTAGGAATGCCTTGCTAATACTGACAGGACCCGTCTTTATTCTTGGAAGAGTATCAACTTTTTATGGAATGATTTCTATAAAGTGTTGAAAACATTGCACCGAGATTTTGCTAGGTGTTGACATACATGTTTACTTCTCTTCTAGCATTTTTTAAATCTGCGCTATCGGTTTCAGATCTGGTCACTTAGGAGGCTATTGAAATACTTTGAACTCACTGTCATGTTCATGGAACCAGTATGAGAAGAGTTATAAGCTAGAGAATTCAAACAAGCCTTAATTTGTATTAAGAGGCCCACTTTTTTTTTTTCCAAGGACTCATTCCCCACAGCATTACACCACCACCACCACCACCAGGGTGAACTGTTTACATAAGTTAGCTTGAGTCCATGGATTCATGTTAGTGGTGCCAAAATCTGACTTAACCTTCTGCAAGAAATCAAGACTCATCAGACCAGGCTGCGTTTTCCAGTGTTCAGCCGGCCAGATTTGGTGAGCCTGTGTGTGCTGCAGCCTCACTACTCTCAGCTGGTGGGGTCTTGTACTATTGTAGTTTAATTTGTAGTGCATTCTGAGATTGATTTTTTTTTTTTTGCTCACCGTGGTTGGAAAGTGTGGTTATTTTACTCACCGACGCGTAAATTAGTCTGGCTGTTCTTGTTTGACCACTCATTACCCACTGCGGAACTGCAGCTCACTAGATGTTTTTCCCACCATGCTTAATTCTGAGTAAACTGTAGGGATTGTTGTAAGTCAGTTCCCTGAATACCAGTATGATTTATAACCAGCCCAGTCATTTCGTATTGATTTTGCAGTGGTTTCTTTTCACTGCATTTTCCTTCTGGATAATTATGCACTGTATTTAAAGCTGCTCTCTTGGTTTTTGAGGGTTTATATATTTATTTATTTATTTATTTAAATTAGAATCTGTTATGCACTGTATATTTTCAACTTTACCAGAATGAGCCTATTCATCGGTCACCTATGCCGAAAGTCTTCACACTGTTTCATTCGTTGGGTTACTGTGCCGACTTTCATCTGAGCAGCATTTTATTATTTCCTTACTCCTTGTTTTTTGTTTCTGTATTATTTATCAAGGTTGGAATTCAAAAGGCAAATTAGAATAAAAGCTCATGATTAACCCTGTATTTCCCATAAATGATTGAAGTCTAGCTTGTCCCAAGGACCTCACTGCTTAGGCTGCTGCCCCCCCCCACGACCCGACCTGGGATTAAGAAGATGAAGATGAAGTTTTATTGCGATTAGTCCAGAACGTTTGTGAAAGTATTGGTTTAAAAAAAAAAATAACCTCTCTGAACCAAAGGCTGTAAAAGTACAAAACAAAAGTATAACATGCAGCCTAAGGTTTTTCCTGATTCTAGTTTTGTTTGCATTTAATGGAGCTTCAAGATGAGCTTTAAATCAAGAGCTTTATCATTTAAAAAATTGCCCATTAGCATGAGCGATCACCTAATACTTACCGTATTTGAGTTGTTCCCAAGGGTAGCCATGATTGCTTGGCAGTATGATAGCCTGTAAATCTTTCTACAGAGTCAAAAGGCATGGCGAGTCAGTTTCCTGCAGTGAACTTCAACACAACTCCAGGGACCGTTCTCAGCAGGGTACTTTCCGTTCCTATCTGTAGTCAATTGTTACTTTTTTATCCATTAGATTATCTAAATAGCTCAATTGTTACGTGTGCTAGCACTGACTTTAAAGGCTATTAGTGAGTAAACAGGTCCAGTGTTATTGAATTTAGCCTGATTCCATGCATTGGACAGCCGAGGCACTTCTCCATATGGATTTGATTCTTAGTTTGGGAATTTGTAAGTAAATGATAGTGGGAAATTTGATTTAATGTTGCCCAAGAATTCCTTTTCCTTATCAACAAGACATGAAATGCTGCTTTTATATTAGACCCTTTAGGGGTTCCTGAAAATGCTGCAGTACTAGCTGTTGAAAGAAAGCATTCAAAGTGCCTATTGTATTGTGGGTGGTAAGGAAAATGGAGATGTAAGGCAGTATAATCGTTGTGTAGCTTACTGGTACTCGGTAGTCTTCTTGAAGCCTGTGCTGGATCCTACAGCAAAAGTATAGAAAGGCGGAAAAATTTTACGTTTTTCGGTCCATCCATGAATTTTCTGTACCCCAAATCCATAGTCAGTCAGGGATGAGCCGGAGACAATCCCGACTGACTCCTGGCGGAAGGTGGAGTACTTCCTAGACAGGTCTCCAGGTCTATTCTGGGGCTAACACAGATAGACAGCCAGCCATTCACACACACATTAACACCTCCGGGCAATTTAGAGTAGCCAGTTGGCTTCACATGTCTTTGGTCTGGCAGAGTAAGTAAGCTTGCTGCAAGGCCACTAAACACTAAACCTCTGTGCCTCCCCTACTATTTCCTAACCGTACTGATCACCTCTTCTCACGTCTAGTCGTTGCTCTTCAAAGTTGAGTGCCGACCTTTATGGCTTCAGTGGCTATGGTTCGCTGGAATCACGTCACTGGGGTTGCCTTGAGGTCATCCAGGAAGGAGGCACTGTTTGCGGTGTTCCAAGAACAAGAGACGTAAGATCTTATGCAGATTTGCTGCATTTATGATTGCACCAGCCATGTGCACCTCATTGGCAAGTCGTAGTTCGGGTTTGTAGCAGGAATGTGTGAGGAAATAGTAAACGAATCCTTTCAAAATGTAGAGGGCCTATGCCACTGGGGATGAAATATTTGCTGAAGCTGCACACTAGGTCTTTGTTAAGAGTATTTAAAGGCACGGTGACTGGCTGGACTTGATTAATTGTGAAATGGACACGTTTTAGGCGGCTTATTTATATCAAAGAATTGGTCTGATCTTACTTCATTGAGTTTTATATGGTAATTTCCTCAAAGTGTGTCTATGGAGTACATTGTGATCAGTATTTTCTAACCCTAATGTGTGCTAATATACACTTGCGTCACTGGACGACGGGAGGTACGGTGCCGTTGTGGCTGGCACGTCTGCCACACAGTAAGAAAGTTCCAGGGTTCGAGTTCCAAGCTCGGGAGTTTCTGTGTGGAATTCAAATGTCGCTTGTTCCCTCCCACAGATCAAACATATGCACATTAGGTTAATTTCCCGTAGTTGTGGATGTGAGCGTGAATGTTTTTTTGTGTCTCTGCCCTGTGCTGTTCAGGGTGTTCCATGCCTTCACCCCCTGTTGGCTCAGATAGGCTCCCGATGACCCTAGTAGGACTAAGTAGTTCATTAAATGAGTAAGTGAATAATTCAGAAGACAGAGCTGAGCAGTTGGGGTTTAGGGGCCTTTTGAAGCTTTTTGGGGCGAACCAGTGACTTAACAGTCGCAGGCAGTCTCCAATCACTGCCTGTGCTCTGATATAACATTCAGATTTGTTGAATGCTACAATTTTTGCAGAAGTACTGGCAAGTATGCTTTGTGCAATTGAGGAAAAGTACAGACTTGCATTGCACATGAGTGCTTCCAGATGGAGAGACTTCAAAAAGGCATTAGAGGGATCATAGACATGACAGCAAGTAGATGATGGATCCAATATTTGATAAACCTGGCAGGCACTAGTTTCACATTCTCATATCGTGTACAGGGAGACTGGAGAGAAAATGATTAGTTCCAGTAGAGATTAAAACTGTTGATTTTGTATCCGGATTGAAAAGTGAGAAGTGGAAGCAGCACCACTGTGGGTTGGTATTGAAGCTGTTTAACAATGTTTTTGAGGGTCCCTCCCAGTTTTGTGCTTGTGCATATTATTAAAGATTTGAATTCTCCATACTGGTATAATTAGTCACTCCCTTTCAGTACTACTGTAATAAATGCATAGCCACATACAGGCCTGGACGTCTCTGAAATGAGCTTTCACTCTGCGGTGTCCGTTTTGTTGCCTACATTAGCACTCATGTGTTCGATCTGCTGTCTGGAAATCAAACCTACTAAACTGTGTGTTTTGATTGTTGTGTATGGGTGACTTCATCTATCATCCATCACACAAAGCAGCTCCTCAGAGACAGACTCGAGTTACCTTGTGCTAAAGTACTTCTCTCTGTTTTTTTTTTTTTTTTACAGCATCAACAACAAGCTGCAACAGCCAGAGGCCGCGTCAGGGGTCCTCGAGTATGCTATGAAGCATTTTGGTGAATTGGTGAGCAGCTGTTTCCTTTCTACTTCACACCGATCTCATTTCCTAATTTTACAACAGTCTGAAATGCTTGGTGGTAACACTGGCCTTTTCTCACTGGCTCAGAGTGAAATTATTTTTGACATATATGAACTGTGAAATAGTTTCTTCCAAGTCCAAATCCTGGTTAAGCCCATTTATTTTTAAGCCATTTTTATCACATGTTTATACCAGAAGTGCAAAATCTGTAGCATGAAACATTTAAACTAGTCATAACTTCTTCACATCTCTTCCCAGCCAGCACTTGTATGTGGAACCCGGGTGGGAAGTAAGTCGGATGAAAACGGGTCCCGTATTTGATTGTCCACGGGTTTCTTATTAGCCCCATGTCAGCTGCTTACATGTCTATGTGGGCCCTGTCCGGGTTAGGCCTAGGCTACATGGGCACCATGTGGGCATGGGCCCAAATCGAGCCCATGTCCACAACGAACCAAACCGGGCTCACTTGGGCCAACTACGGTATGTGTATGTGAGTCCTAGTCGGGTTATTAATGGGAAGTTTGTTTACGTGGGCGATTGATAAGGTGCCGCTGTCCAACCCGGGGACAATTCCATATGGGTCCCATTTTCAGCCGACTTACTTCCCACGTGGCTTCCGCAAACACGTGGCTGGGAACAGATTTTAAAAAGAGGTGAATATTTACCAGGGTTCATTTATTTAATTTATATTTTATATGCTTCTAACCCTGAATCCAGAGCACTCAAATCTAAATCCTGTCTTAAAGGGAAATTACAGATTAATTCTTTCATTTATTTATTCATTCATTCATTCATTCATTTATAGACTGTGCTGAGCCAGAGCGCTATACTCAGAAACTGGCTCATGACATTATTATTAATCTTTAACAACACGGAAAGGGGCGGCACGGTGGCGTAGCGGTTAGCACGTCCGCCTCACAGCAAGAAGGTCCTGGGTTCGATTCCCAACTCGGGCG
>JBCNYG010000012.1:11769351-11779404 GCA_039654305.1 Porochilus rendahli | reverse complement strand
CACAGAAACGCCCGAGCTGGGAATCGAACCCACGACCTTCTTGCTGTGAGGCGGACGTGCTAACCACTACACCACCGTGCCGCCCATAATCCACAATATAAAAGTTTTTTTTTTATATTATAGGCTTTTTTTTTTTTTAATCACACTTGTTTCAACAATAGAATCCCAGCCACACCTAAACTCTTATAAAACAGCCTGCATCTCAAAAAACTAAAAGATATTAGGCTAAAATTCTGTAAAGTGTTTATTGGGATCGATGAACTAAATGTTTGAAAGTATGAAACCCATCTGACATGGTTCAATCATTGCTAATAAATAATTATTTACTAATTGACGTGAAAAAAGCTCGTAGGATCCACCTATTATATATTTTTGACTCGTTTTTTGGCCTTTGTGCATGAAACTATATGAAGTGACAGTAAAAGATGTTGGGGGGGGGGGGTATTTTGGCGCTCCTGTAGGTCAGTGTTCTGCCTTGTTAAGGATTTAGAGGTGTGCATCAGGACTGGGATCCTATGAGAGTCATATTTGTTAAGACAGCAGATAGAATCTTTCGTCTTTCAGTGAGAATTCCTCGCCTGGAGCCTAAAGAAATTCAAGTAGTGTGGCCTGTTGTGGTTTCCTATCTGGCTTGAGCAGTTTGACAGGCTTTCCAGAAACACAAGCCCAAAGTATGTATTTATTTAGTAGAGGGTGTTTAAGGAATTCCTTTTGGCGTATTTCCACACATACTACGAAGGGTTTAGGACGACATGTCTACTGAAAGGCAGTGCCAGTTCAGTTCAGTTCAGTTCAGTTTGGGAAATGGTAAAAATATAATAAAGCCTAATTATTGAGAGGGTGATGCCATGATGGTCAAAACAGGGGCAGTGGTGGCTCAGTGGTTAAGGTTCTGGGAAGCTGATCCGATGGATGGGGGTTTAAGCCACAGTACAACCTCTCCCACAGTTGGGCCCTTCAGCAAGGCCCTTAACCTTCAACTTATAAATTGTGTAAAAGATGGTGGCTTAGTGGTTAAGGCGACGGGTTACTGATCCGAAGGTCAGCGGTTCAATCCCCACTCTCACCACTGTTGGGCCCTTGAGCGAGGCCCTTAACCCTCAATTGCTCAGTTGTATTAAAATGATAATTGCAAGTTGCTCTGGATAAGAGCGTCTGTCGAATGATGTAAAATGTCTAATTAAGGACTAAATGTTTTGTTTTGGCAAGTACAGGTCAACCGTCGATCCAAATGTTTAGCCTGGTATTTACATTTACATTTACATTTACATTTACATTTACATCATTTAGCAGATGCTCTTATCCAGAGCGACCTACAGAAGTGCTTTAAAGTCACCTCAGGCAATTGTGAGTCAAAAAAAAAAAAAACCAAACAGGAATAAATTAATTATTTACAAGCTCAGGGTTTTAACATCCAGGTTGAGTGATGTGGTAGTGATTTGGTCATATCCCGGCGTATGAGTAGTTCCTCGGGTTATCCAGTCTAGATGGTGTCGTAGCCCCTCAGTCATGTGTACTGCTTAGTAATCTCCCGCCATCAGTGTGATGACTTGATGCCCGGTAGCAGATCTTCTGCCCTTATTCAATATGCTCTGACAATGGTAGCGACATCCTGACAAATCATAACTATACAGTCATGCCTGAAAAGAACTAGTTTTGAGAACTGTACTCACTACCACCAGGGATTTAGTGGAGGGATATTTGAGGTCACAAGCACAGATGTGGTTTTCTTTCCCATTCTACTGTTTCTCGCCTTCCTCTTGACAATATCTCATATTTTCTGGTCTTCAGGTCAGGTAAGTGCTGACCGGTCAAGTCATGGTTAAATAACCTGGTATTGGTAGTCTATTGTTGGCACTGTGGGCTGGTGGTCAAATCCTGCTGATAAATTGAAATCAACATCTCCATACATCTCCTCAGCTGATGGAAGCATGGAGTGCTCCACAATAACAAGCCTATAATAACAGAGAGAACTTTAAACGAAGCCTAAGGAGCACGGGCAGCAGCCGATGGCTGGTTCTGTGATCGTGTGGGCTATGTGTAGCCTGTGTGGTGTAGTGTAACGATGTGCAAACGCATATTACTTCAGCGAAATCCACCAAACAAGATCTAGAAGAAGAGTGGCCTCTCTGGTTTTCTTGGCTTACAGATGTTTACTTTCAGCTATCTCCACTTCCACCGTTTTCCTTACTTCTGTTTGACTTCTGCAGATTTGTCAAGACTATAAATCTCATACGGAGTGAAATCAGATGCTCTACTTGGTTGTTTAATGAAGTTAAACATGCGTGGACGACAAATCATGCAAAACAAAATCAAATAAATCAAATGCATAAACTGTTGGTCAGTTAAAATAAGGGTTTCGAAGCAAAGCCTGTGGGATGAAATACTCTGTCGTGCCCCAGCATGTCTCCTAACTAGCTGGGCTACCACCATTGAGAAAGCAGCAAATGTTTATGATGTTAGTCCTGACTTAACATGTCGGTCTGTTATCTGTTGAGAGTGGATCTCAGTAAGGTAGGGGGGTATGTTCTTTCTGAACACTTCTATTCACCTTTATGTAAACCTGCATCATTCCGATCGTCCGCTGGTGTTCTAAGATTAAAAATGGTCGCAAGTGACTCTTAATAAAATATACAAAACATACAAAGTCTTTTAAAGTAAAGCTACGGAGTTGAGCAGTTCTTGTTCTGAGGTTAATGCAATTGTTTCTTATTGTTGTGCATCAACAAACGCTTTGCTACATTTGCTAACTTGGATTAAATCTCCGTTTTTTTTTCTTTTTAAACATGGTGACGAATGGGAGACGATGTGATACAGGTGTAATTAGCTGTTAATTAACATGCAGCACTGTTCCGCAGTTACAAAATGCTACACAGACAAGATCTCGTTTACTTTTTTTCTGACGCACAAGCTATAAAAGATCTAGTTACAGTCCCTATCTTTTTTATATGTTTATGTTTTACAGAGTTGCTGAAATAGCTTTCATGCACATTACGATCATGTAGAAAGTTGACGTGACCTTCAATCAGTAAATTCTGACCTCTCACATTGTGCTGCCTGTTGTTTCCCTTAGATCAGGATCAGAATATTTTATACATCGGAAGTGTGGCCTTATCGGCTTCAATCTACAAATGTGCACACAAACAAAGCAACCGCTGTTCTCTCTTCTTTCTCTTCAGTAGACACACAGATGCAATCCCCCCCCTCCCCCCCTCTTAACGTGTCAACTAAAAGAAAAATAGCTGTTCTATAGAAAGTCGTAACCAGGACGCCTCAAGTGCACGGAGTACAAAAATGGAAGTTTTGCCAATGTCAAGGGTCACACATGCAAATTAGCATGCACCATGCACAGGTCTAGGTCATAGGGAGGGCCTATGCAAAGATTCCGAAAGATGGCATGTGCATGAGCTATGAGGTACTGTCAACATCAGTATAGTTTCTTTTGTTTGTTTTTGTTTTTTGTTTTTTTTTTTTTTTTTCATTTTTGAAAGTAGAGTTCAGATTTGTTTTTACATGCAGACATTCTCCATCCTGAGCTGATGGCAGCAGCAACAAAAGCTACCTGGAGGTTCAGTCACTTTTAATCCCACCCTCAGAGGCCAGGTGAAAAGGGAGTCTGGGAAAGTATTTTTAAGGCAACCTCTTCGAATGTTAAAGAAAACACTGTGATGAAGATACATGGCATTAAAAGTGCTACACGTACACCGAATGCACTTGTAATCAAACTGCTGTGTTAAAAATATGAAATGTTTAAATGAAAGCAGTGGTTCAGGATTCTTTAAGAAAAGACAAAATGATTATTTATTTATTTATTGTTGTCTCCAGTCTGGGGTTAATAATATAATAGAATAATACAAATCGACCAAACAAAGAATAAACAGCATGGCCTACAGAAACAGCCACAATGTAACTTACTGTCTTTTTGATGGTATTTGAAAAGATATTTCTCCAAAAGAAGAAAAATCATTCACTAAACAAGACAACTTTCTGTGCGGCGGCAGCCACACGCGCCATACATTTATCCTGCCAGTTTCTTCATTTATCGGGTTGCCTGTGTGGACGCGTGAGCACGGCAACGAAATGGAGCATTTGGAGTATGGAGCTCCAGTAATAATAATAATAATAATAATAATAGTAAAAATAATTATGATGATGATAATAATAATAATACTAATTTAGAAATTGAATAAAATTAAACAAAAGTACAAAACACGTGATCTTGGATAATGGCTATGGGCTTCACTCAGTGATAAACACCTTCTCCTAGCAACCAGGCAAGGTAAGGCCCGTCTGTAACCCGACTGCCAGTTTTATCGTTTCTGTATCTCCATCCTGTTGTCTTCAGGCCACACCTACGCGCACGCCTTGTGCCACTAAGGTACGTCGTGGTGGATCGTTACTTCACGTCAGAGGACATGTGTGTTACATGATAAGCAAGAATGAACAATGTCTATGAAACAACATATACCTTGCCTCACAAAACAGGAACGTAGCCTCTAAACATGCACATCATACAGCTTGACACCCAGCGTAGGCTTTTACCACTAAACGTACAATGGGAACTACTGTTTTTAACTAGAAGATACTAGACTGTTAGCTGGGAGTTTCCTGTCATCAGCTAGAGAATGTCTGAGATACAAAGCCTGTGTACAAACATGGTAGTCAAATACTTCTGGATTGTAATTAAAAGAATACAACTCTTATTAATTCTAACAGTATGTACAAATCCACGAACCAACAGGATCTGTATTTCTTTCATTGGTGACAGGTGGTCGAAGTCCAGAGCAGCTCGAAATCAAAGTGCAAACCTCACTGTGTGCAACTCATGCGCTTTATGTTTTGGATGTCATTCCGTAGGATAGATCTGGTGTGGTATCACAATATATAAATGTTTAAAATATATAAATATACCCAGTCACGCCGCTTTGCTGTTAATGTGTAGTGTATGGTGACGCCCAACTGTCTCTGTGCCAGACATGATCAGAGAATTCGTCTTAAAATTGTATTTGTTGTAGTGATTGTAGAGTCTACACAATTGCCCCTTCAGGCTTGTTCAGCTGTGAACTTTGGACCGGCTATAAACTGGCCCTGGTCTGTACTCAAATACCAGTAAAGGCTCCATGAACAGATATCATCTGGCAGAGTGCAGAAAGGTCCATACTTTTCGTTGGTGCACCAGAAAGTCACACCCACCAGTAAGCTGTTCGTGCAGGCAATCCATAGGAGATTAACACTTGCATAAGCAGGCACCGTAAGTCCCAGAAGGTCACTGATGATACATATAAGCAGGTAAGGTGTCCAGGTGACTGCAAAACAAAGAACCAGGCTGATGATAAGACGAGGACGATCCCGCAGGTCACCCACGTACGCCTCCTTGACGGCTCCCGATTCAGCCTGTTCCAGATCCCTAGAAAAGCTCCGGCCGTTCACGAAAATGAATCTGGTTCTCAGCTTGGCCATTTTGTCTGCCAGGCGAACCCAGTGTCGAAGCTTTGCGCAGTGAAACAGAAGTACAAAGCTTAGAACGATGAATACATCCAAACAGAAGTGGCTGACTGTCGCAGATTCTTGTACAGCACATCCAGTAACCTTGACCCTGTCTGTGTACTGAATGGATAGCAGCTCTGGGTTTGCGTAGCAGGAAGAGTAAAAGCAAGCCAGCGTCCAAACCAGCAGCACTTGCACACAGTGGACAGCAGTCCTGCTCAATGACCTCTGACCAAATCCCCGATGGATAGCGCAGTCGAGCGCCCCTGCGAGGAGGACAGGCAGAGGTAGCAGGGAGTAAACCATGGATATGTGTGAAAGACCGAAGCACATCGCTTCATAGGTGGCAGGTCTGTTTCCGAACAACCACACCCCGGCTATCGAGAAGCTCAGCAGCAAATCCACCAGGTATACAGAGACGCTGAAAATGCCAAGGAGTGTCTTGGAAAGGCTCTTCCTCCAGAAGAACAGGACGAGTGTGTTCAGAGTCACCTTGGAAAGAACGAGTAGCAAGAATTGTGGAGTTGCATCATAGGAAAGGTTCTCGTCCTCTTCCCAGAAGACAGCCATCATGCTCCCTATGGTATTGCGAACCAACATTGTGTCAGCAGCTTGGTCCACGTCGGAAGTGCTCTCTGATGGAGAAAGGGTGGACAGACTATGATTAGACGTATAGAATCATATCATAACCTCAGGCTCGGCAAGTGTTGCTGATTTGAATAGTAATTTGAACTCTCAGGGACTACTCTGCCTGAGCCCATTACTTTTAAATATGTTACAGGAAAGTGGGTATTAGGTTGGAAATTCTTTAATTTACTCCAAAACTAGACAAATATGTTCGAAAATTTGGTTCTAATTCGGCTAAAAATTATTATTATTATTATTATTATTGTTATTATTATTATTATTATTTACTGCTTAGGCAGCTTCCCCTGAGACCTGACCCCGGATCAAGCAGAAGCAGAAGAAGAAGAAGAAGATGATGATTATTATTATTATTCTGTGCTATTTATACTATATTATACATGGTCCAGAAAAAAAGTCGTAAACTGTGGCCCTCCATGATTGGACTTAATTACGGCATGTAATCATCATGGTATTGTTTCAACAAACCTAAGCAACATCACAACATGACGGAAAACTCAAAAGTACTCCATAAGGTCGTCTCCAGCACATACCAAAAACTTTTTTTAATAGGGTTAAGGTCAGGACTAGAGGCTGACACTTTTTCGGGATTCCTGCAGGATGGGAGTCAACTTTACTCTTAATTACGTGATTGGGACGAACAATTACGTGATTGGGAACAAAAACATAACACGAAACAGGCACTGCTATTTTGTAGTTTTCTTTCAATAAGCCTACACTTTAAAGCAAGTGAAAAGAACTACACGGCCCAGAAGCAGGCCCCTAGCGAGTGGGGGGTTCGGGGAGTCTGAACGAGCCGCCCAAATTCTGTCGAAAGGTCCGTCCAGACGACCCTTTAGATTTAACCGCCAGTTTCCGCCTGTTTTGTTTTTATTACCGCGCTACATTATGAATTATATCACCATTATTAATTAATTGTTTTAAACACAGCATATTGAATGTGGAGCCGTGTACACTTAGCGAATGTATTTTGTTGTGATTAGCTCATGTGAACTGGAGCTCCGAGGAAGTTTTCCGATGCTAACAGCTAGCATGCTGGTTAGTGTAATGTGATTGCTCAGTGACTAATAGGAGATGATAATGCTGGAGGAAACTTGTAAACCCGAGTGATCACGAACAGTGCACACACAGAACCATGTGGTCGATTTATTCGGCGTTTCCCGTACCCTGACTGACCAACCCGGCAAAATCGTGTGATGAATAGATTAAGCGAGTTAAACAAACATCGGCAGACTAGAAAGCGCCCAGCATTCGTTTGCATTATTTGTATGGACCATTTACCGTCCTTGTAGTGATCAAAAACAACAATGGAGGGAACAAACACCAGCCGAGAAACTGATGTGGTAGAAATTGATTTGCAGCTCAAAGTCAGAGGTAACGGCCTATCTGTTAAGCTCACAGATGAACTGTTCCTGTTGCCATATCTTTTGAAATTAAACTGCAGAAAACAAAGTAATTTAACAAAGAATGGGGAGAAGATCAAATCAAATTCAACGTATTGCCTAAAGACTAAAAGACCCAAAAAAATAAGGAGTGGTACAGGAGCGGGAGTTTTTCTGAATGGGAGCTTGATGGTAGTGATAGTCGTTTTAACAGGAGTGGGATGGGACAGGAGTGAAAATCCACTCCCATGTCACCCTCTAGTCAGGACACTGTGCTGCCTGTTCATGTGTGAAAATGATTCCTCATGCAAATATCCGCGCCATCAGGGAAGGAAAAGTACTTTGAGGTAATAACCTGCTCATTCAGTACATTCAGGTCGTCAGCTAACTTCAACACATTAATGTTGCTGAGCCTCGACCTGTCCAACTGGAGCAGCAATGCTATGGTGATTATGTGCTGTAATCAGGATTAAAGGCAGCTCAACTAAATATTCGTGTGCAATCACATTATTTCTTCAGACCGGCAGAGTCATAGATCTGTTTGCTTTAAGGGTTGAGTACAGTGTGGATATTTATTAAAATATGGGCCCTTTAAAGTGCAGTATTCACATTAAAGCGTCATACTGAAGCCCCCTTCAGATCCTGTAGTCTGTCCCCTACAGAACAAAGTAAGGATATTTTGTCAAGGCATTAATAAAATGAAAGTATTTTGTTCATAATGAAATGCTTTTGTTTTTTTTGGGTTTTTTTTTTTTTTTTGCGATACGTTTGGCAATTAATATGAAAACCATTTCGGAACCAAACTGATATGCAGTATATTTATGCCTTTGCTAAAGATTAATAAAAATTTGTTTTTTCCATTTCAGAAAAAGAGTTCCAGAATGTAATATACCACCTAAAACGCACCAGACTAACCAGTTCGAGTTTAAATTGACATAATATTTTATTTAAATAATAAAAATATATTGTTTTAATAGTTGTTTTATATTTACCACTGCTTGCCAGGCCATTGTAAGACCAACTATATAGAATAAAATAATGGATAACTGCAGCCCTAATATAATGTTTCCCTTTGCAATAATGTACCAGTTTGTAAATGACTGCTACGTTGTTTTTTTGTTGTTGTTGGTGGTTTGGTTTTGTTTTGGTCGACCAACGGAGAAAGCACGCTTCACTACATAGAAACCCACCCTGTAGATAAACAGTGAAGCTTATTGATGCCTTCTCCCAAGTCCTCAGTAGGATAAAGCGCTTCAGCAGATGTATGAATGAATGAATCTTTATTGCTTATTGCACCGTATTTCTTAATTATATTGATTAATTAGGGCAGAGTCTGGCATTTGATTCCGTAATGAAGCAGTAATGGTTATATCTGTTTGTGCTGTTTTTAATACATATTTCATATATAATAAGTATTGACTTGACACCAATTAACGCTGCACTTTCTTACTCAACTGAACTAAATAAAAGAAAGAAAAGCAAATAGCACAGATATTGATCAGTGACGACTCACGTGTAGCGTGTAATAGTAATAGTCTTCCGCTTGTCCTGTTGAAGATATTGCACTCTTAACCCCAGTATTGAAGCGTGCTTGTTGAAGCGAGTGAAGAGGCTGCCAGTTATGTAGTACAGGCTTCTTCAGTTCTGCCGCACCTCTTCTACCTGTAATCTGAAGCACACGGTTGCCACACCTTCCACTGTAAGGCTTTCTCTGGGTCCTAAAGAAACAAGTAAAGAAAACCTACGTTACGTTTGTTACCTGTCATCTAAAAAAGGAGGACCACACCCAGTACTTTTTCTTTTTTCTTTTCTTTTTTCACAATAGTGCTTTCTTGCCTCTTGTTATTGATTAGCTTACATAAGGTTAAGATGTTGGCCATAGTAAGTATTAGTGTGGGTGCCGTTTATCATACATGCTGCAAAAACATATTCATTCTAGTACGGTATGGAAATTATGCAAAACGTCCTAAGGCAGAAAGAGGAAGTCAGAGGGTTGATGTGACCAGTATTCTGTGTTCAACAACTCACGTAGATGTTAATAGAGGTATAAAAAATAAGATTCGTTGTAACAGTGGTGGGAAGAGTGAAACCAGGCCTGAAATACCTCATTACTCGTCACGGGTCAAATTTGTAAAAAAAATAGTGCTAATAATTATTTATAAATACAGATATTTATAAATATAAGCTAGTAAATATTGCTAAAGTAATTTTTTAAGTATAATATTTAGGACATGTAGTTGAAATGCTAATATTATATTTTACAATTTTGAATATGATTAATCCAAGGTCGTCCACATATTTCTGCATTCCTGCATATTGAACCTCTTGTTTTTACTCTGTCACCTTGGAAGAATAAAAAGTTTTGAAAGGAGAAGGGCCACCTTTTTTTGAGACATATTCCAAATCAAAGCATTCAGAAATTCATTCATTTTCCGAACCGCTTATTCCTAATTAGGGTCGCGGGAAGGCTGGCGCCCATCTCAGCCGACTCCGGGCGAGGGCGGGGTACACCCTGGACAGCTCGCCAGGCCATCGCAGG
>JBCNYG010000012.1:11563052-11579842 GCA_039654305.1 Porochilus rendahli | reverse complement strand
CTAGGTGTGAGTGTGAGTGTAAATGGTTGTGTGACTGATGGCCCTGCGATGGCCTGGTGTGCTGTCCAGGGTGTACCCCGCCCTCACCCAGAGTTGGCTGAGATGGGCGCCAGCCTCCCCGCCACCCTAATTAGGAATAAGCGGTTCGGAAAATGAATGAATGAATGAATGATACCTAACATGATTTAGTGTAATTGGGGAATTGGGCAAATCTAGTGGCAGTAAAGGAAAGTAAGGTGAATTATGTAATTTAGTACTAACCAGTTGGAGAAGGCCCACCCTGGGCCTGGGGTGTATTTTTAGGATTCACTCACGAGACCGACCTCCTTTATAGTTTAGGTTAGCATATATAATACTGGTGATTCCAAAGAGTTTATTGGTGGTCCTTGCTTATCTTGAACCTACAGAAGTGAAGAACACATTTCTCAACAACAATATGCAGCTTGTTCAGCATGGATTTTACCATTAAGCACTACATGATCACTACAAAGGACCTCCATAACAACTAACACACACACACACACACACACACACACACAAAAAAAAACAACCTCACTCAGACAGGTATGACAATATATTCATCTTGTACGCGATATCAAACGATTGATTTCGTATCTACTTCTTTTGCACGTTGTTGTGTTTTTAAAGAAACAACCTGATTTGATATTGCTGAGTGTATCTTTGGACTTTTTAGCTGAAAATGAGCCGCTGTTCTTACAATTCAGTCAAGAGACATGACTCATCTGATTCACAGCACTGACTCAGAGGTCTCGAAGCACTTTGGAAAATTATGACATTTTTATTCTAATTATGTTACTGTAAATTGCCCAGCCAATATGTTTTCTTTTTTTTTTATGTGACATGGGTAAAGATTAGCTCTATTTTGACCCGATTTATTCATGCAGATTGGCTTAGTCATGTGTATATAATGACTGATTGAAAACCCCATGGACTCACACAACTGAGACTGCAGGTGGCCTGAGATTGGAAAGCATACTCAAAACCAAACCTCTTAATGCATTATCATGTTGCAGCCATAGTTTTAAGCCCCATATTACAATAATAGTTAGCAGTGAATGCATCATCGGTTACTATAGTCAATCACTGATTAAGTAGCATAGGCATAATTCACACTGGGGGCATGCCCACACCTGTTTCCAAAAGGATAGCTAGTTTAGAATATTTTATTCATGCTTACATCAGAAAACAGAAGTACTGAAGTGATCTCGACCCAACATCTCATTATTATCTTTACAGGACATCATTTACATTAAACATTCCATTACTTTGACCTAATATCGTAAAATAACAAGATCATAGGATGAAATACATAATAACGATATACACCAACCAACCATAACATTAACACCACTTAATTGGTCTGTGGCTAGAGAGCTCCATACACAGCTGCCTCCAATATGGTCGGTATTCCTGGTATGCATTAATAAGTACCCACCAAAGATGTGAACTGTCAAGTGTACCATGGGCACCTCATTGATGTGTGTAGGAAATGAAGGCTTTTACGTCAGGTCTGATCCTAGAAAAGAGCTATTTGTAGCATAAAATGTTGAATCTGTTAATGCTGGGTATGGTGGGAAGGTATCTGGGCACGGTGCGTTGCAGTTTTCTCTATATGGGACTGCCGAACCGCAGACCAGTCAGGTGGTGTTAATTTTATGGCTTGTTGGTATATGTGCTTTGAACGGCGTGGGAAGGTTCTGTGCTCGTGCTAGTGGAAATGCATTATTGACATCATGCACTGATGTCTGAAGAGAACAATAGGTCAGGGTTCTATTCAGGATTCTGGGTTTTTATACTCTACCTTTGCGAAACCACGTCTTCATAGAGCTCACTGCGTGCACAGGGGGTTTATCGCGCTGGAACAGGTTGGCGCCTCTTAGTTCCAGCCGAGGGAAATTTTAACGCTACAGTATATAAAGGCATCCTATACAACGGCGTGCGTCCAACTTTGTGGAAACAGTCAGTGGAGACCAGCATTTGGTGCGATTTTTCAAACTTCTTCCTGTTTGAAGGTGTTGATCGAGTTCAGTAGTTCTCAGGTGGTACGTTTCAGAAGTGGTGTAGACAAGTGACAAGACACACAACAATATGCTTTGGGTTATAGGATGATATAGTAGTGAAAAACAGCAAATTTTTAACCTGAAGAATTCCCACCCTGGAATATTCTCCGGGTACTCCGGTTTCCTCCCGCAGTCCAAAAACATGCACAGTAGGCTAATCGGCTGTTCGCAATCGCCCCAAGGTGTGAGTGTGAGTGCGAGTGCGAACGGTTGTGTGACTGATGGCCCTGCGATGGCCTGGCGAGCTGCCCAGGGTGTACCCCGCCCTCGCCCAGAGACGGCTGAGATGGGCGCCAGCCTCCCCGCGACCCTAATTAGGAATAAGCGATTCAGAAAATGAATGAATGAATGAAAAGTTGAATATAGTACTAAAGAAGCAAAAACGTGCCAAAAAATCTAATAGACTGAAGCCTGTGGATGAGTTCTGAGCACTAAAACAGTCTTCCTTCCCATGCATCAACGCTTGCCTGGTGTATGAATGTATGGTTTTATGCACACATTGAAAAAGGAGTGGGCTCTAACGACATGCCTGCTTGCTTTTCACTCATCACACATGCTCACCTCTAGGAAACATCCAACCTCCAACCTTCTCATTCCCAAACCCTGGACAAAACCAGCTCGCTCTCACAGATGGGGGTACCGACGCTAAACGCGTTCTCGAGGACAAAAGAAACGCCAACCGAATGCAATTCAACCAAAAAAAAAAAAAAAAAAAGTTCTCGAGTTCACAGTTCTGTGCCCGCGTCGAGTGGCTCGTGCGGCCGTTAATTAAGAGGCCCGCGGGGGAATTGGGGCGCGTGCGGGGCGCGCATTGGTTACAGGCTCTTGAGAGGAGGAAACTGTCGCTCCCTTGTGTTCGCTTGCGCAATTCTAATCACTGATTAAAGTAAAAACTACATTTAAAACACGCGGCTAATACAAAATAATATACAAATATTGTAAAGAAATAATATTTCATTGCGCGCAGATTGCGCGTAAAGACTAAACATGCATGCATTTGAAAAACAAAGCATTATATCCGACACCAAACAAAGTTTAATTTTGGACACTTCACAAAACCACTCACATAATTTTAGTCATGCTGGCAGCAATTAACGGATATTCTCCATACACTAGAACACTAAAATATTCCAAATATCAACAATGCTTTTTTTCTAGACAATAGATAATAAACAAACGTCGCTTTGTCCCAACCCAACCCGTCATTCATCAATAAAGTTCCCAAGCGAACTCCCAGCCAATCAGCGCGCGCAAAACACCAAGAAACGCTTCTTCTTTTGTCTGATCATCTGTAATCCAAATCCACTGGTGACAGGCATACAGATGGGGCACTGACGCCAAATATATTTTCAAAAACAAAAAAGTGTATGCACACACACACACACACACAAAACATTCGTGGATAGAGCGTACATAGGCATGAGAATTGCGCACAAGGAGGGAGGGGGTGGAGAGTTAACCAGGTGGCCATCTGGTCTCCTCGCCATGACGCGTGCTGGACGCGTGGCTCCCGTGGGGATGTACGGGTTACAAACTGAAAATATTTCCTTGTGTGCACCACACAAAGACCTCATACATGCTTCAGGGTTGATGCAAACGTTATATTCTTAAAAACGACAGGATTTGGGTAGCCAGGATACCCAAAACGCACAGATTTCCTTCTTTTTACGCGTAAAAATGCACAACATCTGTATGTTACATGTTGGAAACAGATTTTCGAGAACTTTAATAGCATGGATTAGTGAAATCCTTGAACTATGCATAAGCCAAAAACGCCATCCAACCTCCCCCCCTCAACATACCCCATATACTTCAATGGGTGCAGGTGAACACTTACGTCATCGCATGGACACGTCAGGGGGAAAAACTATTGTTGATCAAATTTTACAAGCAGATGTTCCTTAAAATGGCTTGGCTTGGGCATCTGTCCTTGCAATTTAATTATAGATACTCAACATACCCACCCCGAGACACACGCATCCATTTTATTCATCTATTCCTTGCGTTCCCTCCTTTATGTCTGTCGCCTTTCTACATAAAATAAAGTATATTTTTTATTACACACTAGTAACAATATGTTTATTAGTTGTATATTATTGTCATATTGCATATTATATTATGATATATACTTATATAATTGTAGTATATACAATTATCATTATACTAACATTATATAAAAATGAAAACAACAACAATAATGTTAAAAAAAACTGTTAAAAGCTCACGGATATAGATTGTACATCATTACAATAACAGATGGTTAATAAAAATCATTTGCCATAAAAAACACATCATAACTGCTTTCTGGATTCAGAAGTAATCAATGATTTTGATATAAATGTCTTGATGTTTTCATATTTAAAGAACCATATAGCGCTGAATATTCTCTTAATATAAGAACGTCAATAAGAGTACGCTGTACACATAATTTAATGTCACGTGATCACGTGTACAGATTTTGAAAGGCCACCTTATTGTTCTCCATCTGTAAACTTTATTGTTGGCGCGCGCGCGTGGCTTGTGGTGGGCGTTCCCATGACGCGGAGAGCGTGGATAAATAGCGCGCGCAGAACACAGCTCCAGCACAAATCCCTCTTCGCAAGAAAAGGTGAGATCTCTGCAAGAACCAGCAATGACTCCGGCAGTGTCTTTCGTGCCTCGCGGTGCCAGCACGGTGGCCATGAGAAAAGAGGCCATGGAGCTGCGAAAAACGCTCAAGCCTCTGATGGAGAAGCGCAGACGAGCGCGCATCAACGACTCCCTGAACCAGCTGAAAACACTCATCCTTCCTCTGATGGGAAAAGATGTGAGTGAAAGTTCATCTTGCATTTATTAATCCACTTGGATCTTTTTAAGCATGTAACAAGTTTGACGTCTTTTGCACCTTAAACTCACGTTTGTTCTGTTTTTCCTGTTTCAGAACTGTTGCTACTCCAAGCTTGAGAAAGCAGACATTCTGGAAATGACAGTCAAGTTCCTCACCGATGTCCCCAAAACTTCTACAAATGGTGCGCGCTCTTGTTCTCTCCTTTCCTTCCTTATCTTTATTATTATTAGTAGTAGTAGTATTAGTATTATTATTATGTTAAATCTTCTCTATTGCCATGAACACCTGAAAACTAACATGCACGCTTTTCCGGGTCCTCAGATGCTCCAATGAGTTATAGAGAAGGTTATGAAGCGTGCCTGCAGCGGGTCTCTGCGCTCCTCCCGCGCACGAGCCTCGACCGCGAGAACGGCGCGCGCGTGCACGACTTCATCCAGCAGTCGCTGCGCACAAGCTCGCCGCCAGCCTGCCGCACATGCAGCGCTCGCACCTCCAGCACGCTCTCACCGATCCAGCCCGAGCGGCTCTTCAGCCGGAAATGGGTAGACATCCCCCGGAGGGTAACACCGGACGGAGCTCAGGATGCGCCTCCAGCCGCCGCCGCTCAGCCCGTGTGGAGACCGTGGTAGCTGCGGAAAACTCCTGATGCCGCATGTTCTATAGTGTATGTACATAACCAGCCTGGAGTCGAGCTGCGGCCTACATGCGGACAGCTCATGGCGCACTGACTCCAGCTCCTAAAGCCGAGTGGGGGGGTTCTTGAGTATCGTATACTCGCTGTTCGCTTTGTCAGAATTGTTTTGTTTGTAACTGTCGGTTCGTTTCTTAGAGATCCTGCGCGTGACGTGTAAATATGGCGGTTGTTCGCTTTGGGGTTGACCGGGTGAGGGTTGGAGGAAACGCATGTAAAACCCTGTGGGTTGTTCAGTGTAAGAGATGTGCTCTGCCTCTTCAGTATTCTGGCTTTTGTACAGATTCCTTCATTTGTAAACACATTGTGTTTTAAAGTCTCAATTTGATGAGACGTTCTTTTTATTTATTTATTTATTGATTGATTGATCGATTTTTAGTTTTCTTGTAAACACGTTGTGATGTCTTACCCAGTCTCACTTTTCAGAGACGTGCTATTTATTTATTTATTTGTTTATTTATTGTTTACCTGTAAACGTGTGATGTGTTAAACAGTCTCACTTTTCAGAGACGTGCTATTTATTTATTTATTTATTGTTTACCTGTAAACATGTGGTGTGTTAAACAGTCTCAGTTTTGAGAGACGTGCTATTTATTTATGTATTTGTAAGCACGTTGTGATGTGTTATGCAGTCTCAATTTTAAGAGACGTTTTATTTATTTATTTATTTATTTATTTATTTATTTATTTATTGTTTACCTGCAAACATGTAATGTGTTATGTAGTCTCAATTTTATTTGTTTATTTGCTTAGGTTTACTTGTAAACACGTTCTGGTGTGTTATAGTAGTCTTTTTTGAGACATTTATGTTTTGTTAACTTGTCGTGATGTGTTATACAGTCTCACTTTTCAGAGACGTGTTATTTATTTATTTATTTACTTATTTTTCACACTTGTATACACGTTGTAGTGTGTTTTATTTAAATTTTTTTAAATTTTTTAAATTTTGAGATGTGTTATTTATTGATTGATTCATTTATTCATGGTTTATTACTAAACATAATGATGTGATTTCTTCAAATGTCTGTTTTTTAACCAGATACAATATTTCTTTTATTTTTATATAATTATTCTATACTTCTAAATAAAGGAAATGGCAGAACGAAAGTTTTTTTTTCCCCTGTATTTATTAGAATTAAAAAATTTTTAAAAGTGACTGAAATCAGACAGATTTAACATAGAAATGAAGGACTGGATTAATGTGATGCTTTAAGGTTACTTGCCTGAAATACACCAGACTAAAATGCACCAGAGTAAAAATACACCAGCCTATAATAAATAATATATAAAATAATAAATAATATTACAATATATAATAATATAACCAGCTATAATAAAGCTGGGTCTATAATATACTTGATCATTACTATAACAGAAAAAAATAAGTGTATACCAGTCAGTTTTAGTCTTCAATTTGGATTATACACTACTATATTTCAGTATGAATTCCATGAGTTACTTCAAAAAAGAAAGTGGGCTGATTGTTCGTGCGACGGTCTCTGCTGCCACCGTGTGGTGAAATTTATTTACTCACATTTGAAGTAGATGGCTTCTGCTTTCATCAGATGAAAAAACTAAAATATATAAAAAAAAATCAGAGTTAAAAGAAAGTAAAAAGCACAGTAATTGCGATTAAATATTGCCATATATCTTATATCATATCTGTTTAATGATTGTAGGCTCTTTTTAATAGGAAAACCATGCTTCTTGCAAAAAAATACATTAAGCCATTCATATAGTGTATAATAATGATACATGATGGTATAGTGGTTAGCACGTCCGCCTCACAGCAAGAAGGTCCTGGGTTCGAGTTCCAGGCTCGACTAGTGCATCCCTGTGCTTATGTGGGTTCCCTCTGGGTACTCCGGTTTCCTCCCATAGCCCAAAGATATGCACATTAGGTTTACTGACTGTTTAAAATTGTGAGTGTGAGTATGAGTGTGAATGATTGTGTGTGTTTTGTCCCTGTGATGGCCTGGCTGTCTGACTTGTTCAGGGTGTTCACCCAGTGTTGGCTGAGATAGGATCCAGCCTTCCTGCGACTCTGGGATTAAGCGGTTACTGATATTTCAGTATGGTTATATGTGGTTTCAGAAAGACATTGTGGCTGATTTTCATTACATTTCTAAGAGATAACACTGTGTTTCATGCTTATTTAGTAAAGCTGGGTAGTGAATAGGATCCTTTAAGTGTAAGTGTTTCTAATAAAGTTTTTTGGGGAAAAAGGATTTTTCACACATTTATTTAAAAGAAACGCGTGTGATAAAGTGACATGGCTTATAGAAAAATAGGTTAAAAAAAAAAAAAAGTAGAATATGTTAGTTTCCGTGTAGAACCAGATATCCGGTGAATCGATTCACCTTCTTAAGCTACGAGTCACTCCTTTCCGGACAGCAGGGCTGCACAGCACCCACACACACACACACACACCACCCATCATGTCTGCTCCTAATTCCCAGTCATCATCATCCTCACCGTCCATTCAGATCTGCAGGTAAGATGAAATCAGGCTTTTTTTCCCTCATTACTATGTAAAAAATACATCCCATCATTTTATGCTGTAGCGTCGCAACACACCGCGAGCGCGCGCGCGCGCGGCCCCGATAATCCCAGTGTTTAGCTATAACACACAGATCCTCTAACATTTCAGTGTCCTCTAACACCTCTCCTGCGCTCTATGGTCGGATATAATACATTTCATTACATTTATTCTTACAGTAATAATAATAATTATTATTATTATTATTTTTATAATAATAGTTATTATTATGTGTTTATTTGCATTGCCGGGTTTATTTCACCGCCTCCTGTTTTACCGGCTGGATACTGTGTGTATATTTACATGTAACATGTGATGACTTGCACACACATGGTGCTGGAAACGTACTTATTATTCCATCTGATAAATAACCCACAAGGTTACTCAGAGGTCATCACAGCTATAAGAGGACACTGAATAGCAACAGTGCATCCCGGGAAATAAGAAGCTAAATGTTTATATCGCTCGAGCGTGTTCAGATGTGTACAAAAAAGGACAGCATGAGGATGTTGAATGTCTGTCTTTTGCCTGTTTGTGTTTCAGTATATGATTTTTTTTGAGGGGGAAACACTAGACGAAGTATCATACGCGTCCAATGAAGCGCCTGAATCTAAAAATGTCATAATTTTAGAAAAGAAAAGGCCTTTGGAGATTAGTTAGCACGTTTTTACCGGCCATCCTCTTTTCAGTCTGGTTTAATCCCTCTAGTGGTAGTAAGCTGCAACTACACTCATTATTATAGACGTAAGTACTACGTCATCACGCAAACTTCCGGCTGAATCCCAAATCGGACTGCATGTGAATGAGCTACATGGGGTTTATAGGCTGGTATGAAGGCTCTTGCAAACCTATGTAGTGCACAGAAATGCCAAATACAGAGTGATTTAGGATTGTCAGTGTTTATAATAATGCTTCGACTTCCCGGACAGGTCATGGTGAAGTGTCTCGCGCTGGTCACGTCTAGGTATGTAAACTTGTTTAAAGCCCACACATGGACACGAGGACACGTAGGCGCGGCACGTTGCCATGGTTACCGTGCTAAACTATGCGGAAGTAAGAGACTTGGATTGAAACATCAGGACATGTGCTCCAGGAAAGGTGTCTCTCACTGATGTACCTTAATGCTACTAGGGGCTGGGATTGGGGGCGGGGTTGTGTGGCTGCTATCTGTGCCACCACAGGGCGAAGGCGGGGTACACCCTGAACAGCCCGCCGGACCATCTCAAGTCCGAAATACACACAACCACTCTCACACACCTATTTTGGAACAGCAGGTTATCCTAATGTGCGTGTCTTTGGACTTTGGGAGGAAACCGGAGTACCCTGAGGAAACCCACTCAAGCATGGGGAGAACATGCAAACTCCACACAGAAACACCTGAGCATGGGACTCGAACCCAGGACCTTCCCACTGCTCCTCTGTTTTAACCTTTTTATTTGTAAAGTGTTTTTTTTTAAAGGAGAACTACACTACCTCGTGATGTCGTAACGCAGTCCTACTTAATCCTATGGTTGCGTGGGACTGGAGCCTATTTAATCCAGCTTTGGGTGATGGCATGATACACCCTGAACATCTTGCCAGTCCATCACAGCACCAATGTACACATACAACCAATCGCTCTCACACTGAGGGGCAAATAGAGAGGTACGTAGGGAGTACATGCCAACGCCGCACAGAAGTGGTGCTCAACTCTCACTAATGTGTGTGAGGAGCGAAGTCTAGTACGACTGGTCCGATCCTACAGAAGAGTCCGGACACACAGTACATTGCAGCATGCTGCGTATAAAGCTGCCTAGCTGCAGTTATTCAGGTGGTGTTAATATTATGGCTGATCAGTGTATAATTTGCTGAATTTATTTTGTTTCATTCATTTTCTGAACCGCTTATTCCTAATTAGGGTCACAGGAAGGCTGGCGCCCATCTCAGCCGACTCTGGGAGAGGGCGGGGTACACCCTGGACAGCTCGCCAGGCCATCGCAGGGATAATATTCTTTTGATTAAATAAAAATAAAAATAAAAACAACAACTAGGACTTAAAAAAAACATTATAAGTATTTGAGAAGGCTGCAGTCAGGTTGAAATACAACACAAATCCTGCATTTAGTATTTATTCTACAACACCTCATCACTATAAAAATTAACGTCTGTGATGTCATGTGTTTTCCCTCTACTGTACAATTATCGTGTCGACAATTACAGCTGCTAAAAAAAAAAGAAAGCAATCCTTATAATGCAGTGTAATAATAAGAAAAATTATTTATACACAATATAGAATGCATCACAATACATAATTATATGCCGGGAAATTAGTAAAATGCATCTGTAAATGGAAAGTAGGACGATGTGGGTAAGACTGGGGCAGACAAGCTGCTGGGTTGCTATCCTGCTGTCTAGCTGTATTGCAAGCTAAAACTATAGCATTACTTACATTTTAGCTAACAAAATGACACATGAGCTTGTAATAAGTTAACACAAGAGACACTGAGAACAAAGTGAACCATTACTTACCTATAAAGCCAAAAATATCTCTGATTGTTGGAACAAAGATGACGAGAAGATTGTTGAAAACCAAGATGGCGCCAGCAATGAGGATATGTCGGACCCAACTGAATTCTCGCTCAGCAAACAGCAGTGTGGTGATAGATGAGCGAATCTAGCAACACACAAAACAAACATACAGAAAATATTAATATTTCAGGTCATTATAGGCTTCACTTAAAAGTTCATAGATTTATTAAAAGTTAGGCAAGTTGAACATTTATCCTTGTATAAAGACAGGATATTGTGGTTTGTGGTTAACCGAAAACAAATGAAAGGTAAACAACTTTCAATCTAACGGCAAACAAAAAGAGATTTCCAGTGTAATAAAAAATCTTTAGGAGGATAAAGTGCAAGAATACTGAAGTAATCACAACAATACATTTTTATTAACTTTTCATTTTAAAGCGATTTCTTTTCATTTTAACAAAGACAACAATACTCTCTAAATCCAGGGGAGTCATCACCAGCTGTGAGAACTGTAATTGAAAAGGAATGTTGCAAGTTCATTCCCACTATAGTACACTGATCGCTGAATACCACCGCCATATTTTAATGCAGCAGGGCACGCCATCTATAAATAATAACTCATAGCTCTCGAGACGCAACATTGGGGGAACTGTTTGGTGAGATCCACCAAGAATGAGGTGGAAAAAGTGTTTTAGTGTATACTAAAGAAAAACAAACGTCATCTTCCGCATGTTCCAGGGTCAGGTCGCGGGGGGCAGCAGCCTACACAGTGAGGTCCAGACATCCCTCTCCCCAGCCACTTCCTCCATCTCTTCCGGGGGGAACACAGAGGCGTTCCCAGACCAGCCGAGAGACGTAGTGCTTCCAGCATGTTCTGGGTTGACCAGGATTGGACATGTCCGAAACACCATACCAGGGAGGCATTCGGGAGGCATCCTAATCAGATGCCTGAATTATTTAAGCAGAAAAAAATTGTTTACAATTTAACTTGTGTAGTAGACGTTCTGACGAAGCTAGTGGCAGGTGCTATCAGAGGGCAATTAAGGAGCTGAAGCCAGGTCACAGGACCACTGCATGGAGCGGCTCAATACACAGGCCTGGGAAAGTTAATACACTGGGGGAAAGTTCACCAGCAAAGAGTGAGGAGGTACCACACACACACACACACACACACACACACACACACACACACAACCCTGTACAGAGATTTTTTGTGGGGACCTAATCTTAATCACAACTAAATACCTAACCCTAGCCTTTACCCTGACCCTAACATAAACCTAATTCTAATCAGAAATTAAAACCAAGTCTTAACCCTCAAGCAGCCCATTAAAGAAGTGAGGACCTCTAAAAAAAAGTCCTCACTCTGCTGGGTATTAACATAATCTGGTCCTCAATATGTAGCAAGTACAAGGTCTCTCTCTCTCGCACACACACACACACGCGCGCGCACACACACGCGCACACACACACACATACACGCCCACTATGCTCAAGCTGTGAAATGTCCCGAGAGTGTTGCATCAGCCAGCTCAGTTCAGAGGAGGAGTGGCACGGCTTCTGATATACGCTGACAGTTGATTGTCAATCACAAACTTGATCTATATTATATTTTATTAAGAAGACTGACCTGAATAAAAAAGTTTTTGTTCCCTAAAATAAAGTACAATTTGAAATGTTTAAGAAAAGGAACATTTATATTAACATTAATTATAGAGAATCAAAAATAAACATTACTTGTTCTTAAAAGTTCTTTTAAAAAAGGTATTACTCCATATTTTAATTTTATAATAACAAATATTGCTTTGTTTTCTATTCTTTTTTTATTTTTTATTTTAAAACCCTTCTTTTGCTATCTGCACAAAAACCGTTATATAGTAACTACGCACAGTACTGAAGAGAACGCAAGTCTCCCAAGGTTCAAAGTGAGACGCATCTTAATGCAATGGCAACGATCAGATACATACAAGACGCATCCTGTATGAAACAGCTACTGATGCAATAAGATACGATTCTCCGCTAGTGCGATGCAGCCCGATTCAACACGGTGCGACGGAAAGAATATCATGCTGTGCATTTTGTTTGGTTCTTCTCAGTTTAACTGTAAAGCAATTGAAGGACATTTTGGATTAATTATAAAGAGTTATGTGGTGTGCTGTAAGCAGTCGCGCTAAATAAGAACAAACAGGCTTTATAATTTCTTTAGAACAGAAACTTTCATTTTGTGTTGAAACTCCTGAGACATGGCTGCTGTCCTCACCATAGATGACATGCATGCCATACAGCGTAACGCATAAGGGAGGAATGAAACTAAATATCTCCTCATTAGTCACATTCCTCAATAATGATAAAGTAAGACCTTGATTAATAATTCTATATTAATAAACCAGATTTTATTGATGCAAAGGTATTGAAACCTTTTTTTGCACCACAAATATACCTCTTCTCTCTGTTGTGGTCAGGGAAACGTTTCCGTTCCCTGAAAACAAACACTGAGCGAATTAGGAGGAGCTTCTTCCCGCAGGCCATTCGGTCCCTCAACCAGAACACTAGTACCTGGACTTTGTATACCTACCCTACCCATGAACATTACATTCCACCTCAGCTGATGGTTGCTCACACAATTTGCTCACACACCCTGCACTACTCTGCACACACAACAACCACATTCACTGCTCATCTTGTGTGCACACTGCACCGACACTTTATATACGTATTACTTATCAAATATGTCACTACATTTATATTTTATATTCATATTCAACCTTTTACTACTGGTTTGTTCTTCTAATGGTTGCAACAAGCAACAAGCATTTCACTAAATACTGTACTGTGTATGATTTTGTACGTGACAAATTAATTTGAATTTCAAATGCAGATTTTGTAAACTGTGACCTTTTGAACTGGCACACAAGTACAAACCCGTCAATTAATTCACACTATTATCCATCATGAGACGACATACGAAGAAAGGAGAATCGGAGACTCCCAAAAGCATGTTATTCAAGGTGTATTGTTCATTTGGACCCGCGTATTTCCTCGTATTTCCACCTTGTGCCGAGCGTCCTTAGCCACGTGGCACCTCCCAGCACAACACTACGCGTTTCACTGCATGTTTTCATTACCACCTGTTTTTGTTGTGATTCCTGTCTTGTCTGTTTTTTTTTTTAACCAAAACACTGGTTACGATCAAGGATTCTCATCAGCGCTTTAATTCCTATTGTGCCCAAATCACTTTCACCTGTTTTGGATTACAATTCGACAAGTGTGTCTGTATAAGACCTTGTGTTTTCTTTGTTCTTTGTAACCATGTGACACTACATGTCCTATACCTGTTGTTCCCAAATGTTTTGAGCCATCAGTTGTTAGAAAATGTTCTTGAAGCTGGGTAACCTTGTGTCTGCTTTATCTTCTGGCTCTTTCAGTTATGCTATCCCAGCTAATCTTGCCAGAGTTCATGCTTGCACTCAGCACTTGATATACACAGTTCGTAAACATTATATGACAGTGAGCATAGCTTATAATTTGTTTTTCTCCCATGTTCACTGTTGAGCTACATATGCTACTTCTGAGATACCAGTGATCCTGTCCCTTTCTATTCACTGTTCCATCCTAATGCCCTTCCTCTGGTGCAAGGTTCACTTCACTTCTGCTGCCTACAATTGCTCTTTGAAGACATGGTGGCTTAGGAATGCAACTAACCACAAACAGTTTTGCACTCAAATTTCAGTGAACACACAACCTCAACAAAAACATTCATCAGGTTAAAACTATAGAGCGTTTAGAAAGTGTCAAGCCGGTCCCTGTAGTAACTGAAAGGAGTGCAGCATGGTTATGCATATGCAGTTATCAGCAGAGACCCCTGAATACACCTATGGCATTGAAGCAGTGAGCTGAACGAGGAGTTTTCATTGAAATTGTGGTTCTACACAATGATACTATTATGCATGGATGCCACTCAACACCTTATCTGGCTTGTGTCTTTGAGAGGGTGGATCGGTCATTTATTTCTCACTTAAGGTAAATGCTACTGGATTTCAGAGCACCTGGCAACTCACAGCACTACAGCAAGCATTTACATTGTTTGCTGATGTTACCTTTTTGTAGTTCCTATCTTGTCTGTTGGTTTGCTTCCTGTTTGTGTCACTTCACCCTTTAACCAGACTATCTATATGAACCCTGGTTTTTCTTTTGTTCTGGGTTTAATTTAGTGCATGTTCTTCCTGTTTTTTTCTCCAAGAATTTGATTTCCACACTAACAGATTTCCACAGATTTGCACAGTAAGCATTAACTGGCTACTTCACTCCAAAATGAGTGTATGTGGTTTTGTGTGTGCGTTGGCCCTGCGACGGCCTGGTGAACTGTTCAGGGAGTATCCTGCCTTCGCCCAGTGTCAACCCACGATCCTTGTAGGAGAAAGCGGTTTGGCAAAGGAGTGAGTGACCTTTTAACATGAACCGCCTTCTGTCTTTCCATATTTACATTAAACTGAAATGAGGTTATTAGGTGTTGTATAAGAGATGTGATGAGAATGGGCAAGTCTGGAATTCTTTGAAAGTCTGATTCTTTGATTGTTCCCCTGTTTGTAGACCCAACTGTACACCGATACATTTCATAAATCAGAATGCCTTTTTTAAACTCCTTATTTATCCAATGATCCCTTCAAGAATTCGTTTCCAATTAACAGCAAAAAATAAAAACTGAGAACTTGTGTAAAGCTCATTCTGCAGGTGATTCTACAGCTGAACTTTCACTAGGTGGTTTTATTTTTATCTCTCTGTCTCATAAATAGGTGTCTAGGTTGTATTTTTAGCAATCTGTTGGGATTTTTACACCAAAGAGCTGCTACTTGTTGCCACCTAGCTGTGACATTTCGGTTGTCCTGGTGCTCTGGGCTTAAAAATTTGGCATCCACTGGTGAACAGCAAGTAGCCTTTGGAAGTTGCATGTGTGAGCTTCATTCAGTCACGCTCTTCTCCTCTTTCTCCTGCCAGTTACCAAGAAGGTGAAGCATGTGGCAACAGGCCACCACAATATATATCATTGAATAAGAATGGGCACCGACTGGAATTCACTTTTATAAACCGATTAGACCACACAACTCCGACAGATGAACGAATGAATAGATTGTGGCATTAATGTGCATTAATTCGAACGTCGGTTTCGGTGCTTAGCTGTGAATTTAATCCATCTGCTCCAACAGCTAGTCTAACATTACAGATTCCAAAGGCAGATATATTCATCCTTTTCTGTCAACAATGTCCTGCATCAGTTCCAAAAAGAGCGAGTGACTGATACGACTCAAGGTTACATATAGGAAAAAAAAATCCAGGATTTCTCAATGGACCAAAGATCTCACCATTTTACTAATGCAGTCGAAGAATATTATGAAGATCCTTCACTGCCTTTACGAGTATTGAAGTTCGTTCCGAATATAATACACACCACGATAATCTTTCTCTTTATAAACAGGGTCTCGTGCTCAGTTACTTCTGACAAGAAGGTTTTGTTGGCCTAGCTTGTAACTAACGGAAAACCTACTTACAGAAGACTACCCCTGGTTATCATATAACACTAAACCAATGAGAAGCCTCAAAACAGACATGACTCGTAGTGAATAAAACTCATCTGTTGCTAGGAAGACGCTAATACAGTGACGCTGATTGGTCCAGAGTTAGATTCATTTAGTGTACGGATGTTCGGGAGTCTCAAATGCAGACATTCAGAAACTGGTTCTGTAACTGTAATTGCTATTCTCTCAAAAGTAGCATTTCCTGATTAGCGACTAAACTAAAGTTTAGTTAAATTTAGATTAAACTCCGCATATTAAATTCTCTTTCCAAAAATATGAACATCTCAGTATGTCAGATTTCCTACTTAATCCGTATTATGCCCTAGCTGGTCACACACACACACATATATATATATGTCTGGTGCACTTTGGTTCATACAGAGATTGCCGTGCTTGGCAGAGGTTTGTGCTCTATGTGTGCTGTTGATGTTGTTATTAGTATGACTCACAGGTCGTGTAAAGGTGTACATGTGGCTTGAGAACAACATTCATTCTTCATTCATTTTCTGAACCGCTTATTCCTAATTAGGGTCGCGGGGAGGCTGGCGCCCATCTCAGCCGACTCCGGGCG
>JBCNYG010000012.1:11370860-11385874 GCA_039654305.1 Porochilus rendahli | reverse complement strand
GAGCTGGGAATCGAACCCAGGACCTTCTTGCTGTGAGGCGGACGTGCTAACCACTACGCCACCGTGCCGCCCTAAAACAAAATATCTCAATGTTAAATTAATATAATAGGGGTTTTTTTCACCCATGATCAATGATATGTTCTGCTACATGATTACAGAGAAGCTACTCACTGCATCAGTTTGAGATGAAAAGAAGTGTTGCTGAAGCATATTAATCACTGCAGTAATTATCTAATCAAAGTCTTTGCTTAATTAACTCCAAACAGGGGTTTTTTTTTTGTTTGTTTGTTTTTTTGTGCCATGCAGTGTATCAACCTGACTGAGTCGGTAGTTTAAGGTCTAAATCTGGCAAGTATTTAGCACCAATCACTCCTCAGGCTTTGCCATGGTGACAAATGTTTTAATACAAAATAAAACTAGAGCAACTTGAGCTGTTTTTTTTTTTTTGTTTGTTTGTTTTTAGTTAGTTAAGGCAGTGACATTTTGCAATAAAATGCTGATGCGCTTTCCATAACTCTAAACTCATATTGCTTTGATGTGGCAATGAGCCAGCAGAATAATATGTGTTTTTAGTATTAAGATCTTTTACTAAGTTAACCAGCCTACTTATAAATGAAGAAAATAATGTTTTAATTGCTGCTTCTCAGACTGAGACACACTACATAGCATTATGTAACAAAACCCTGGGGGGATGAACAGAACAGCTGTCTGGTCGGATCCTCCATATAGGATGAGGACAAAATAATATTGTAGATAAACAAATGAGACTCTAAATGCAAATGGGTCATAAACCTGGAATATTATTATGTAAGAACATGTTTTTCTGTAAGTGTACAAGTGTAAAGGGATGCTACACTCGTTTAAATCTCTGTTACTAATTTAATTATTAAATAAAAGAATTAATAAATCTATCTGGGAATAATATTCCGAAAATTAAATGATCGAAGACTTAAAATTGGGGACGGTATGCATGCCAACTGCTGTAAATGAAAAACCTGGGAAATCTCAAACAGATTTACAGGAATAAACTTGTAGACTGTAATAAAAAAGCATATTATTTTACTGGCTCGATGAATTGTCCTGCCCAGCACTGGTCCTTTCATCTAATTCTGACCGCGCGTGCCATAACCAAGCAGTGCATTTGTACTCCATTGCTCATATTAGAATGCTTTGCTTCCCTCTGCTGGTCAAAGTTCTCACACACCGCTTTCATCCAAAGAATAAATACACCATGTGACCATAGAGCCATAACTATTGTCTCATTCTTTCATGTATGAACACAAATGCAAAGAAAAGATCTTTAATCAATGATATTTTTCTTGTGTAGTTCTCAGAACAATGTGGAATGTGAGTATTAAATCTATAGAACCAGCGATTATGGCTTTATTTCTAAGACATTTCATTACATACACTCACAGGGGTTCCGTTATGTAAAGGTGTTTATTTTAATACATACGCTCAGTGGTCAGTTTATACTGTGCATGCCACGTTGGCCCATTTATTAATTATTATGGCTACAATAGAGATGTTCTTTATAAGTATACAATTTCTGGCCAGAAGCCATTTGTTGCCTCCTGCTAAGATGCCCTCCATCACACGATGCACCGTTAGAAAAGGACTAGCATAGGATCACTGTTCACTACTGTTGTGCGATGTTACGTCAACCCCCCCGACCCCCCCCCCCCATCCCCCTAACTTTATTGATATTGTTTTCACAAACCTGCCAACCTTTACAAGCTTTATATATTACATCAGAGTACACTAGGACTAACCAATGCTCCCAAAATGCAATCCTCACTCGGAAGGTTGGAGCCTATCTCAGCCAACACGAACAAGGCGTGAGCAGCTCGTCAGACCACTGCAGGGCCAGAATATACACACACTCACTCACTCACTCACTCACTCACAACTAGGGTCAATTTCAAACTGCTAGTTCGCCTATCTGACGGAGGAAACCAGAGCACCCAGACGAGAACCATTCAAGCGCGGCGAGAACAGGCAAACTCCACACGGAAATCGACCTCAGGACCTTCGTGCTGTGAAGTAGACATTTTAGAACTCTGAAACTGCCTCGAAGCCCTGTCTCCTTCCTCCATCTTATCCTTCATGGTCTTGACTGGACTCATGGGGCGCTCATTCGGTTTGTCACAGCAGCTAAAGAGTTTAAGTTTTATCGTTTACAAATAACTGTGACTGTCCAGAACTTATCACATACTGTCCAAGCGGACATTAGAAAACTCATGTATAAAAGGATTACATCAATTATTCCCTGATTGTCCCTGCCAGCACAATGCAGTTCCTCACTACACAGCTGGGAAGAAACATCACCGACCCCCACAACCACCCCAGTACACGTGACACTGATATTTCTTTATGAATGTATCAGCTGTGGAGCCAACATGGGATTTTAGAGGGTTTTGAACCCTGCACCCTAACTGGCCATTGTTGCAATCATCTTGTTGTTCCATCTGGCAGGTTGGCAGGTGTACAGCTGATTTCCTTCACGGTTTGTTGCCTCATCTGCCCCTTTATTACCCTAGACTCTTGCTTCAGACATCCGAGTCATGTTCAGACATGTTCATTAAGCGGACACTTTTTATCCGGACCGACTTGCAAGTGAGACAGGATGACTAATCTAAAACAAAAGAGACTGCAAGAGATTGCAAATTCAAGTTTCAATTTTGAAGCCATCTTGGTGAGACCTCCTCGGTATAAGACCACGATACAGAGATGGAAGACAACACAGCTCGCAAACCTGGAAGATTTCGACGCTGAAGGTCAGAACGACATACATTTCTCACACATATATTTCTTTTAAAAGCCCTTATACTTATATAACTGTATAGGCTTTGAGAAGAAATGTATGTATGTTTGAGAAATTAAAAGTATGTTTAATATTTCCGTTCGAGTATAACTTACTCGAGTATAAGAGGTCTCACCAAGATGGCGCTGATCCGGCTTCAATTTTTGCTGCACACACACACTCTGACGGGCAATCCAGTCGTATTATTTATTTCTTTTTGATCAGTAGACAGAAGTCAAACGTAGGGTTAAAGGGTTTGCTTAAAGGCTCAACAGCGGTAGTTTGCTGGTGCTGGGATTTGAACCTAAAGCCTCAAGTTGCAGACTTCAGGTGGGTGAAAATCCTCAAACTGCTCCACCAGACACCAGACTTATAACTACCACAAATTCTCATTAATGAGGCTGAAATATTGCGAATAGCAGGAGATGGGCTGCGATCAGAACCCCTGTGATGGATGGGCCTGATATGAGTGTAGCTAAATAAAGTGGCCACTGAGTGTATCACCTTGCCATGTTATTTCCTATCCTCAGACTTTTTATGATGTATATTTAGTAACATATAAAGGATTTGAGAGCATGCCACAAGTTTTTTTGTAGCCTGATAATGCATTGCAGAACGATACAACACTAAAGATTAATTCTGCGTAATAAACAAGCCGTGTGGTTTGTTTCTGTGTCTGCATCAGGTGCCTCCTACAAGAAGATACTCCCACGACGAAACCGACATGTGGACCACAGGGCCGATTCCTTCCTACCTGCACCGCTGGGGCTCCACCGAGGACATGATGGGTGTGCCACGTTACACCTCGAACCGCCACGAGAGGCGGCGCAGCAGTCTGGCATCGTGCCACGAGGACAGCAGCCGCCATCAACGCGCGCGTAGGAGCTCCGACGGGACACGCTCTCTCCCGCGACCCCAGCGCTCTGACGATGACTTGGGGTGCTTCAGCCGTGACGAGGTGATCAATTTCATTGACGAGACACCTCTGGCTAGCCCAATCCGAAGCCCCCGCCGTGCATCAGCGCTCTCGCTGGTGGCCAGCGCTCAAGAGCGCCAGATTATCCTGCTACCACATTTCCCGCTCACCCATTTCGAGCGCGAGCCTCAGGCCCTCCGACGCACCTCTGAACGTAAGGGCTCGCGCACTGAACTGCATCAGGGCTCCCCGAGAAAGGACAGCAACAGCAGAGGGAGAATGGAAGAAGTGGGATTAAGTGAATGCGGATCTGATAAAGGGTGTCGCGAGCAGCGCCGCGATGGAAAACGTGCGTCTGAACTGATTTTATCGAGCCAGAGTGTGTGGACAGCATCAAACTCGTCACTCAGGGGGAAATCAGGACACGGCGAAGCACATGTGACTAAAAGCGAAATCCAGGGGAGCATGAACAGTTTTAGAAACTCACAATCACCGTCGTCGAGATATGCGGCGTTTCACTCCGGTTCCATCGGATCAATGACCTAAGATCCCGGAGCTTTTATTCTTATAACTTGTACACACATCTCTTACTATTGATATGAGTATTCTTGTTATACATATTCAAGTGGAATGTTTTTGTAATATGGGCGCTTTGTGATCGAGTCTTGAGGAGTGATCTAAGACAGAGATACGTGCATTCTTTTATAGCTATTTTTAAATGTTACGAGTATCCAGAACATGATAATCTTCTACTACATTCTTTGAAAACAATATTTGGACTTAAAGAGAATTATGAAAGTAGAAATGGCCTTTTTTTCAAACTGTGTTTACAATATCCACAACTAGCCATTTAAACTTTTTACTGGACTCCTATTCCACACTTTTCACTGTTTCTGTTGTTCATGGTTCTGTGCTACGTTGTTATACTATTATTTTATTCGTTGATTCTGTAAATGGGCAGTAGATAGTATATGATTTGCACATAAAAAAAACAAGGCTTTTTTTTAGTAGAGTAAATCATTTCCGTCAAACGTTTTCAAATGATTTTCCTGTTGAAGAAGTTCACAACGTTCTGATTAAATACATGTCAACAACCACCAAACTTCTTGGATTTGTTTCAGGGCGGCACGGTGGCATAGTGCTTAGCACGTCTGCCTCACAGCGAGAAGGTCCCGTGTTGGAGGTTTGTTTCTGTGTGGAGTTTGCAGGTTCTCTCCATGCATGCGGGGGTTTCCTCCAGACACTCAATTTCCCCCCCCCAACAATCCAAAGACTTACACGTTGGGCTAATTGGCTGTTCCAGATTGCCCTGACATGTGAGTGTGAATGGTTGTCAAGGTGTTGCCCTGCGATTGTCTGCCGAGCTGTTCAGGGTGTACCTCACCTTCGCCCAGTGTCGGCTGAGATAGGCTCCAGCATCCCCGCAATGCTAGTAGTAGGATTAGGTGGTTCAGTGCAAATGAGTGCATGACTGACTGAGATTTGTTTTAAAGTACAGGTACCCTGGAGCTATTTGAGAACGCTGGGGGGATATTTGAATGGTGAAGCAAATTATTAAAATGATTTTTTTTAAATGAAGTTTTTACCAACGACAATTCAATTTTACAATGTGCGTGTGTCTGGTTTTTTTTGAGAAAGAAAAAAATATGTATTTGCTCATGTACAGCAAACCCCACACATGGTTACTTCTCCATTAAATCACCACAATTCTATTCCAACTTAACTCAGCTGCCTCAGGCCTGCATTATCTTCTACCAGCGCTATTACCCTCCAATCTTCTCTGCTTTTCTATGCTTTTATCCATTTGGTGGTGCCATGGCAACCTTTTATCCCCCTTTTCTTCCATTGACTATAATGCACAATTTCCTCCATCACATAACATTTCAGATGACTGACACAGTTGCCAAGAATTAGATGACCTTGAGGATGCAGTCGTGTCACAGCAAGGGTCTGTGGTATAAATTGGGGGCAACGTGAAAACTCGGGTGACCTGATTAAACCATGGCATTCAAGCTGCCAACCATTTGTAGATAAGACTGAACACTGAGCCGCATGGTGAGGGTGGGAAAAAGTTTTTTTTCTATTAGGGTTTACTTGATTCTTGTGGTTTCAAAATAAAAATTAAATGAAATTCCACTTCTATATCAAGTTGTTCGGAAGCCCTTCCTACCCAGGTTTCACCAAGCTTCATTTTAATTACATATTATAGTTAATATTGTGGGTTTTGTGGTTGGATGGAAAATTTGCTATTTATGACGTTTGCACATACAAGGAAAAGTACATGCTCTTCATTTTAATTCCACCAGGCGGTGATATTCTTACACCAATCATTCATTAATAGAGCGGTGCAGGATGGTTGCCAGATAGGACACGTTTAAAACACCACTTGATCTTAGTAATCATGCGGTGCAGGATGGTTGCCAGATAGGACAAGTTTAAAACACCACTTGATCTCAGTAATCATGTGGTGCAGGGTGGTTGCCAGATAGGACAAGTTTAAAACACCACATGATTACTAAGATCAAGTGGTTGCCACTGATCAGCAACAACTGCAAGTACAAACAGTGTGTCTATGCTGTGCCAAACAACTATAATAAAATACTGTATTGCAAAGAACACATGTCTGAAAAAAAAAAATTAATGAGAATAAATCTATGCCTTCTCCCTTTTGGACTAGTTAAGTTGGGTATCTTTGTGTTTTTTCAAGCTGAAAAACTTAAAACCCTCACTCTCACTCACTCATTCATCAGAGTACACCCTCAAGCATAGGGCGAGTATACAAACTGCACACAGAAAAGCCCTTTCTGAGTCCAGGGCTTTCTGTTGTGAGGTGGATCTGCTAACCACTACACTACCGTGTCATCCATGTTAATACCCTAATTAATGATTTTACGAATACGGTTAAGAAAAGGCACATCCTAAACAACTCACAACACCTGCCTGGCTATGACTGCGGTTCAGTGGTGAAGGTTTTCATTTAAAAGATCCCACAGTCATATGCTCCAATCTCTGCACAGCCATTGCCTTGGTCTTTGCAAAAGACCATTTACCTTCAGCTCAGCCGTATCCTACGTCAAGTTACTTTTTAATCATCATCCAAATGAGAAACTGAACTGGCTTGTATATGATTTTATACTATGAAATATACTCCTTGTTTCTTGGCTCTTATATATCAACAACTTTGCAGAAGTTTTCTGTAGTCTACATTTTACTTTACTGACAACAGCAAATACTTTTACAGTAAGCACTTCAGAAATATTTTAATATAAAAATGTATATTAAATGCGTTTCAGCGTGGAGTTTCTGTTTCAGACGATGGTGTTTTAATGGTGTTAGATATTCACCCCCTAAACTGTCCTCAGCGCACAGCTGCTTGTGAATAGACCAGTAAAAAGAGGCAGAGGCGTGCCAGTCATTCTCCTCACCGCATGGTGCCATCCTCTCCATGCAGCTTTATTCTGCTCTCTGTGTCTGACGTGAGCCAGTAAGCACAACATTTGCATCACAGAAAATGCTTTTTTACTGCGAATTCTTATGCTGGATAAAACAGGCTTTGGAATTGAATATCATACAGCTGTCAATACAATGCAAAACAGCCTTTTGAATTATTATTTTTATTATTATTAATATTATTATTATTATTTATCTCTATTTTAAATTCTGCATCTGTTCAGAATGTACTGTATGTACATGTATGTGGCTCAGTTAAACTGCTTTGATGGCTTGTGGCGGTCCAAAACTTTATGTTGTTATATTTAGTATAGTATGTTTTGTTTTAGTATGGGATGGTTTTTAGATAGTAGCAATTGTGGATATATGGTTGTTGCTTGTTCAAGAGGTTATGATTTATCTAATCATATAGCTTAAATACGATTTTAAAGTAGGCTACTTTATGTTTTCAATATTGTTTATTAAAGTCATAAAACATCCAGTGACAGGGAATGTTGGAGTTTAGTTCTGTTTCTAAGTACCCTCATTACATTCTTTAAGAATCTTTCTTATTGCAAAATACAGTGCAGCTTATGGTAACATCTCAAAGCCTATGCGTTAAGTATTGTTTTGCTTTGGTTTGGTTAGGCATGATATCGATTTGTAGTTTGAAATTACTGAGACGTATCTGACAGCAGTAATTGATGTTTGATTCCCTTCATGAAGAATAAACCTTGAAATCCATTCAAAAATCAAACCTTACTAAAGAAAAATCTTACTCACTGATTTGCCAAACTGTTTAATCCTGTAGGCATGACAGAGATGCTTGAGCTTATCTCAGCCAACGCTGGGCGAAGTAAGAGTACACCCTAAACAGCTCGCCAAACCATACCAAGGCGCACACAGAAACTTTCAAAGACAAACACATAAACATTCACACTCATATCTAGGGTCATTTTGGAATACCCAGTTAGCCAAACGTGCATGTCTTTGGACTATGGAAGGAAACCATAGTACCCAGAGGAAACATGCAAGCAAAGGGAGAACATGCAAGCTCAACACAGAAATTTCTACGCCACTGAAGGAAAACTCAAATGAAAATACCTGAAATTTTACATAAAGGTACAAGAGACTGTATGATTTAAAAAATAATTATTTTATTTTAAAAATATAACCATTTTTACATACAATCTGTATTCAAAAATATGATCTAGTTCAGCACAAAGAGTAGAAATCTATATCTCTATAATAATCGAATATTACAATTTGTTTATAATAGCCTATCTATACACGTGCAAGGACTCAGGAAGTCTGTTACCAAGGCCGCCAATAATGCTGCTGCAAGATAGGAGCACTACAGCTCCTGGTAACACCGATGTGCTTGTCCTTGCTGGAGATTTCAGTCCGTTCCACCATGCGAGCCGCTTTCACTGTCCCAGAGAAGCGCGTGACGTCAATGTGGGGAGAAGTGAGCGGGCGAGACTTCAGGGTGTCGCTGTCCGCGGTGCTGGAATCCGGAAGTCGCGCACTGAGGCAGAGGAGCGCGTTGGATAGGTGCGCCAGCGCGTTAGACCTGAGTGCGGGGTTCACTGTGCTCGTAAGAAGATACTGATGCACACCGGCTATACATGTCCTGAATCCGGCCTGATAATCAGTGACAGCAGAGTTAACGGCGAATGCTGTGGGGAAATAAAAATGTATTAGCCTATTTATCCGGTTCATGGGATTGCATGTTGTGCAGGAATGTCTGTTCCACTGTGATACACATCATAGATTGCAAACCTTTCTCAGTGTTTTGAAGATGCTTCAGGTGCTTTACTGTGAGCTCCAGTATGTCTGCTTTTTCAAATTTCCGCTTCCTTATCTGAAAAAAGAAATGTGTAAAACTATTACATTCCAAACGCACACTACAATTCTGTGAATAGTTTAATGAATGATCATGATTTCAAAATATGAAAATAAGTAATCAAGGTGGCATAAAATAAAACGATTGTAAACAAGACCTACAAACATCCGAAACCAAAACCTAATCTTCAACCCAACAGGTAAATACAAAAAAATGCATACATTGTTGGAGTAGAAGCCTTCCAGGAGAGTTTTTAGCTGATCCAAGCAAGTATTGATGCGTGCTCTTCTCTTTTTTTCCATCAATGGTTTGGAAATCTGTGTTTGGAAATACAACAAAGTCTATGAAAATGAATAAATAATTGTAAATATTTGGATTTTTAGGTCTATAATTTTGGCACCCTGGACAAAAAAAAATCCAACTCCTCTCACCTTTTTACCGCCTGAAACTTTTGTCTTTGTCAAGCTCTCTGCAGCCGCAACCATCTTTGCAGTACTCGAGAAACTTCAGCGCACTTGTGTTCCGTCTAAAGGAATCCGCGCTGCGCGTCTATTTATAGCGAGACACTCGGTTAACATGTCAATAGGGCGCGTGACCATTAGAGTTTGCGCTTGACTTGCTACAGCCAATGAATATCCGCCTCCGGGATAGCTGTATGGTGACAGTTACATCCCAGAAACGTGGAAAGTTTTAAAGTTATAGTCTCCCCAGTTATTTTCTATAGTTTGGTTGCAATATTCATACAAAAAAAAGAAAGAAAAGAAAATAAGACATTTAAACAGTTTGATTCAATCCCCAGTACTTAAAAGCTACAAGCTGGAAAATAACTTCTCAACAGGTTAGGTTGGTCTATATTTTGGACTTGTTCAGCTAGCCTAGTTTTAGCAGCTGGTGTACGGTGTCAGTTTATTTACTGTATAGCAGGTCATCACTGTATTAACTGCCTTTTGCACGTTCAGATGGTGTAGTCTTGGACCATGATTCAAGGGAAGTAATAAGCCTATTCATTCCTAATCACTTCTGTCTGTACAGGAATTGCAGTATTCACTTGACTGGGTTATTTCAGAATTAAAGATATTAGAAAAGCATATTCTCTTATTTATTTAGCCTATTCAGGGTTGTCTCAGAAAGCTATTTATATTCTTTTATAGAATTTGGTCCAAGTTTTAGACCCAAACGCGTGCTCGCCGTGTGCAACCTTGGCAATACAATGTGAGCCAAGACACCATCGTGTGGGGTGAAGTTGTCCTGATAAGCGTACAGAATCACCATTAAATAGCAATGTTAGAAATTCTCAGTCTCTCTCTGTTGGGGGTATTTGTACCAGTTTTGTCCATTCAGCCTTTTCTGTGTATGTTTCACGGCTTGGGGTTGCAGGCAGAACCGTGCAAATCATGCCCACATCTTCATACAGTGCACAGACTTTTTCTTTTCGCATGACAAGAGCATAATGTTTAGCAGTTGTGCCAAAAATCGTGCCAACTTTTTAACTGGACTACTTTCTTTGTAGCCCGTTGAGTATAGATAAATGTTCATAAAGAGTTTAAAACCGAAACTGAGATAAAAAATGGAACAGATGTGGTGTTGAGGCGCAGAGCGAGGAGAATCAGAGAAACGCCTCCTGTCCAGGGGCCCTAAGCGCCTGATTTTCCACACTGCCTTCTCAATAGAACTCAGGTCTTGGGAAAATCTTGGACATGGCACACACATTGTGGTCCAAAGAGTTTCTTTAACAGGAGTCAGCATCTCATTCAACCAAATGTTAACGTTAACAAAAACCAATCCACTGCAGGGTTTTATTTTCATTTCCATTACCCTGTCACTTCCTATATCCATGCTTATTTTACAGGAAAGCTATGAATTCAACCTGAAGTCGTTTGATGCTGGAGAAACAGTGGGGATAAAGGAGAATGCGTCAAATCTAAATCACCTGAGGAATCACAAAAACAAGATTTCTTACTATCACATTACCACTCGATCTAATAGATGTGCAACAAATGTTACAATTCTATCATCCAATCCCGAAATGTAATGTTTGCAGTGATTGTTTCTTCAGATGTCTCAATAAATTAACTTTTATTTTTATCTATTTTCGCATATTTCCACTCTTAGCAGTTAATCTGTTGGGCTACAGTTTTGGGTGTTGGTCCACCGTTGGCAGGGTTGTTATTGTATTTTCAGTGTTGGACTCGACACTAGCATTAATATAAACATAAACTTAATGTTTAATATCATTAAAAAACAACAACAACAACAACACAAACACAAAAAACCCCCACAAAAAATAATAAGCACTAAATATCATTGTGTCTTATCACAGGTTTTTGTTCCACTGTCAAAATAATTCAGGGATTTACTTTTCCATCACTTGGAAAAGGCACTACTTTGAAAAAATGGAAATAAAGCTACTGGTGGTCTTTATTTTTGTTTCTTTAAAGGGTAATGTTTATTACTTTAAAGGATAATAATAATAATAATAATAATAATAATAATAATAATAATAATAATAAAAATAATAATAATAAGCTAACAACAAAAGAGAGCCTGCATGTTACACTTTTGGACCCTATATATTGGCTGTAAAGGTCTCTTCCTGCTTTATGATTTACTCTGACGAAGTGAAAAAGAAGAAAAAAAGAGCTTCATCCTTTACAAGAGAAGTACTCCTCAAGCGCGCGCCACGCGACGCCCCCACCCAAAAAAAAAGCCCACTGATTTTTGCTTCAGCCTTTTGTCTGGCTTTTTTCTCCACATGAGATGAGTAAAAGAATCCCTTCACTTTCAAGCACAATGTGTCTGATTTAAATGGAAGAAGAGCTTTGGCATGGAGGCAATCCTGCTTCTGTGGATTTAATTCCCCAGATTTTCACAAAGTGAACAACAAACGCACTAAACAAACAACAGACACACAATGAACCCAGTAAATAAATACATAAAGTAACAAAAATTATCAAACAAGTAGGACTGGCAAGTACACTTTATATATGATAATATCTGATGTGATGTTCTCTATTAAAGCCCTTATATTTCCTTGAAATATTGTTGTTGTTCCTCTCATCAGTCGAACATAGTTAATTGGGGGCAATTTGTAATCTAATTAGCTCCAAGCTGCCAAAAATCAGACGTTTCTAAAGGCAGTATTGTCTCATTATAGGCAGTGTCTCGCTTTTTTAATGGACAAAGCGCTGGCTGTTGACAGGTAGCATAACGCATGGAGATTTGTTAACATCCAACGCTTATTTAGCCACACAGGACGGACATTTCTGAGTGCACCCGTAATAAACCTGCATGTAATGCACCGCAAAATTGGTGCAAATCACGACAGCGAGCATGAAGGGGCACTAAATCGGTATGAAATTGGAGCAAAGCGCTCTGTCGCATAAAGACTGCTTCAGTACCATTGTGCTGCTTGGACGCTGCGGTTTCACGCCGTTTTCACGCTCCAGAGTAACATGTTGCACCATATTAGCGCAAAATTCAGACAGAAAAAGCCCCCTCCCCCCTTTCAACTCTCTTTTAGCTTTAATAATCTCTGAAACTTTTACAGATTTTCAGAAAATTATGCAGATCACTATTTCATTAATAATAATAATAATAAAAATAATAATATTACTATTAATATCATTATTATTATTATTATTATTAACGATTATTTAAAATAATTTAGCCCTTTTTTCATCTAGGTACAAGAATACTTTGAAAGGATGTGTTTTTGCACTGCAAAAGGAAAAAAGAAATAGAAACACGAGTATAAACATTATTCAACCAACAGCAAAACTGAACAAGTCTCCAAACACCCAGGAATGAGTGTATGAGAAAAGTACAAGTTTTAATATGTGAAAGAATTTCAGTGTGGCATACAAACTTATTTGTTAAACAAAGTACATCATGACACCCAATTGCAGTGCCAGATCAAAGATTCTCGTCTTTAACCTTTTTAAAAAGGCTCCTCAATAACAATGAAGCAGAAACGACTTGTACCCACACTTGTGCATAATAATGAGACGCGTTGAAACAACAAGTTGAGTGTATGTTTATGAAAAGCCTGCTCGTCCCTGAGGCCGCTTTCACTTTTCACTCTCTGTTACTCATTAACCCTCAGCTCCTTCTCTCTCCTGCACTCAGCAGGGGCATCCTCCAGTCATTTCACGCATTCTGAAACTTGTTAACAACAATTAGTGAGGCAATTATACAATTACCTGCAATAAACTTTTTTTCTTTCTCAGGGAAAATAATAATTCTTTTCATTAGCACATGAATGTAAGGACAAGGCACCTACACGAACTTGAATCCAAAGAGATGCACGCGCATGCAGTGGATCCACTTTATGGGACCATTATTAGGTTCCATGCTTGTAGATCAGTGTTTCTGAGGTTACTTCTCTCAATTAGTTTTTACACTATTCTAACCAAAGTGCCAAAAAATCCAATCATTAACTATGCTTCTAATGTATTCACACACCACGCCCGCGCACTCTCTCTCTCTCTCTCTCTCTCTCTCTCTCTCTCCCTCACTCCATCTGTCATCCCAACACTCTTCAAGTATTTCCGCAAACATTGCATCATTTTAAATGATAGCAAGCTCTCTCACTCTCTCTCTTTCTCTCTCTTCCCTTCCCTTTGTTATTTCTCTATTATAGTAAGCACTTCAATTGGAACATAAACTTTTTGTATCACTTGGCTATTGACCCAAACAAGTAATAGTACATTATTATTACTATTATTACAACATTTTTTCCACTCGGCCAACTTTGATCCAACAATTTTTCATCTAGCTTTAAATATATTTTGAGATATAGAGGCCCATTCGAAACTGCCCTCCTATATATCCATCCCAAATATAGCTATCCAATAAAAGACAATACAGTATTCCTAAACTGTTCTATACTTTGCCAAGTTTCCTAGTGTGTGTGTGTGTGTGTGTGTGTGTGTGTGTGTGTGTGTGTGTGTGTGTGTGTGTGTGTGTGTTAAAAGAAAATCCATGTCACAATATAAACAAAAACAGAAATCAGTAAACGTAGGGACTATGTCCACTCATGCCCCGTTTCTAGTTGTGAGTTATTTCTAGTGATGTAGTCTTCAATTGCAAAATAAAGCAGGTTATCTCTGATTAGTAGCACAGGTCATCTGAAAGCGAAACAAATCGCAGAACCGCCTTAAAACTATTCAGAGATTCAATACAAAATAAGAGGAATCAAATGGCTCCCCAAACCCAAGAACCCCTTGTACACTTTGCACAGGCACCAACCAGGGCAGCGATCAACCAGCAAGTTTCATAAACCTGTATGAGATAAAAGGGGTTTAAAAAGCACATCACGTCTCTGTTTGCTTTGGTCTGATCAAACACATTCTATCATGAATTTCTATAGACTAGTCTGTAGGTTATTTAAGAGTCTTTATTTTGGTGCAGGAGTACAATGGGCTGTGTTTGACTGTGTGCACCGGGGTTAGGAGCTGAAAAGCCAAGAGGTTCGCATTAACATCGCTTTGGGTTTTCTCAAGCTCTGAAATGAACTGGCGGAAAGTAACTTTATAACCCGCTGAAGGATGAAGCTTTTGTCCAGGGTCCTCTTGAAAAACACAAGAGACTAACAAAAGGGACGCCGTGTCATTGTTCGCCACTAAATCTTTGGTCAGTGATGCGCCTTAGTTGAATTGCAAAACATCTGCCATTTACTTTTCGGACTTTGGAGAGCGCATTTGTATAAGAATGGGGAAAAACCGCGCTAGTTCGTGGACACTGCTTTAAAAAAAGAGTAACGACAAAAGAAGCGCGAGCACAAAGAATCTATAAAAAAAACACTGATAAAAACTGACAAACATGAACTTAGTTTTGGAATCCTGGACATACTGCACAGTAAGTGTGTGCATGTGTGAAAAAACACTATGAAGGTCCAGTTCATCAAACTGCGCCCTGAAATTGCACCTGAACTCAGATGTAAACCTAATAATAATAATAATAATAATAATAATAATAATAATAATAATAATAATAATAATAATAATAATAATAATAATAAT
>JBCNYG010000012.1:11340222-11351921 GCA_039654305.1 Porochilus rendahli | reverse complement strand
GATGGATGGATGGATGGATGGATGGATGGATGGATGGATGGATGGATGGATGGATGGATGGATGGATGGATGGATGTGCTTCCTAAAGACTAGGCTTTTCCTGGATACTGCTTTTGTACCAAATCAGGATTACATTCACCTGTTGACATCACCTGTTTCGAATCACATCATGATTTGACTGGTTTACTTCCTTGCTAGCACTAAACTGTCTCTGTTCCAACTTTTTTTTGCGATGTGCTGCACGCTTGAAATTCAGAAAATAATGTATATTCACAAATGAAATGAATTTGACCCAACAAGACGTAAAATATCTCGCATTCATAATCAAATTCGTGTCTGTAACGAAATACGTGTCAAGTGAACTGAGAAAACATTGCCTTGACGATTTATCTTCAGTTTCCCTACTGTCCCATCGCCCTACTTTATCAGACCTGAGGTTGTAGGATAAACGTTTCTATCTGTGGCTCTTGGTAATGCAGTAAAGTTTTCACTACAGACAGTGGTTTGATTTGTTCTGCAGAAGCACGAGCTCATGTCGGTGACCGGTCGTGCGCAAAATGAAACGGTTATGAAACATCTCCTGGATAGCGACATGTGCATCATCATCCACCATATTGCCATTAAGGAATTTTAGAGCCAGCAATGGCAAAGCGAGCAATTTGTGTTGAAACGTGTACTCTATTTCTACCAGTTTAGGTTACCTGCCAGCTTCCAGGGCCTTCTGAGAAGACATTATAATAGTTGGTGGAACAGATTCCCGTCTTCCATCTCTGGTAAGGTAGTAGTTGTTGGCAAACTTATGGCTGGGTCCGACAGGAAGTTTTGGAGGAGGTTGAGTTCTGAAGCCAAAACAATGTACTTTTTAAAAATATATATAAATTAAATGTACAGTAAAACTTGTATGATCAACTTGCAGAGTTTTATAATTTTGGTTACATTTTACATGTTTTTATAAACATGTAAAGACACATTAAAGCTTAATAAAACATAACAATTAAGTGACCCAATACCCCATGCGAAGGGGATGAGAGGGGTGGAGGGACATACAAAATAAGTACTAACTCCGTAAAATGAATGTCAAATTGCATTGCTGAAATAGTCCTGAACATTTAAGTGTTTTCCCTGCCCTGGCACACGCTCATTCACTCAGAACAGGCTGAGGAGGAGCTGATTAGATGATTCAGAGGTATTGAGGGCAGGGGGAACAGTCGTGTGGGGGTTCCCCTCCTGGACGAGTTGGGAACCTGTGCATTAGTGAATGAGAGAAGCAGGACAAAGCGGTATATCAATTCTTGAGGTGCAATAATAATGATACACCATAGTCTCTAGATGTCACTATAGAGCTGAGGGCAAAACTGAGATGGGGTGAGAAGCAAGAAATGCAGACATGCAAAATATCAATAACCTTTTTGCAACCTCTTCATAACGCAGCTGAAGCTTTGCCTGAAGGTTCCTCTGCGGAAATCAGGGAAAAAAATACAATTAAACTTAAACGGTTTGTAGTTTTAAGAGTATTAATGCAAGCTTTGTGTACCTATAGCACACTCTATTACCGATCTGAAGTCTATTACTGATCTGTACCTTGCCTTCGAGTAGAGTCGGCTGAGAAAGGCTCCAGCCCCCTGCGAACCCTAACAGAATTAACAAAGGTGGGGTACATCCTGAACAGCTCGCCCAACCATCTCATGGCCAATATACCCACCGCCATTCACACTCACACCTGGGGGCAACTTGGAACAGCCAATAAGCCTAACGTAGACGTCTTCGGACTGTCGAAACAGAAAACAGAAACCTCCTCGCCGAGCCCCGAACCCGGGCCCCTGGTGCTGTGAGGTGGACCTGCTAACCACAAACCCCACCGTACCGCACAAGGTAACAAACTGATGTTGCCAGTGGTACCCCAGGCTATTTTTCCTAGACGGAACCAGGATGCACTTTTTAGCCACCTTCAAAAATCTGAGTGAACGTAGAAAACTCTTCCCTAAATCTGAACTAGAAATTTTTATAAAAGTAACCCTTGGACAATCTGTGCAGGGAGGGTCAGGATAAGTACCGAGCATCACTTTGCTACCTGGAGTGGATAATAAATGAGAGCCAGAACTGGACCAGGTAAGTACCGGGACTCATCTGTTACCAGGATGCCCCAATTTGTCCTGTAAACACCCAAGAACGCTGATCTGGGCACCATGTATTCTTTATATAACCTTGCCCTGTATATAATTAGGCAGTGACACCCCTGTGTGTGCTCTTGTTGCATCTTCTGAGCTTAATGTAATACCTGGAGAGACACACACTGGTACTGTTAGTAGGATTTTAGCTATTCAGTAGCAGTAAGGACACACTGAAACCTATGTGTACGGTGTTTGAGGAGGATTACGGTATTTAGACTCTACTCTAAAGAGCCTGTGCGTTGCTGCCTGTCTGTGCATATCAGTACATGATGATATATTGCGTTGAACCGCTCACCCCAGCCAAAAAGTTCCTTAATCTCTGAATAAACGTCGTCGCCGTCGCCATGGCTGAAGTCAAGGTGAACGATTTCTTCAGCCCTGGTACTGTTCAGGGGTCAGTCCTGCTCCCAGGAACTCGGTATTTCAGTTCATTGGAACTGATCTGGCTTCAGTCAAACACACTTCCGGTCCTGCCAAAGCTGGAGGCGGAAGTAGAACTTCTTCTTCGTGCCTCACCAAAGCGAACGGTGAATTTATCGCCACCTATCGGTCGACGTGCAAACTGCGCTCGCGCTTTGATCCCCATATCGGAATCCCCATTTCTTGTGGATGATTTTAATCACTCCTTCACTCATTCATTCTTTTGCCGAACCGCTTAATCCTTCTATTCGAGTTGTGAGGAGGTTGAAGCCTATCTCGGCCGACACTGGGCGAAGGCACGGTACAGCCGGAACAGCACGCCAGACCACCGCAGGGCAAACACACTCCTACTCGTGCCTATGGACAATAGCTTAGTGAGCATGTCTTTGAACTGTTGGAGGAAACCGGATTGCACCGAGGAAACCCACGCAAGCGCGAGGAGAACAAGCACAGAAACGTCCTCACCAAGGACAGGACTCGAACCCAGGTCCTTCTTGTTGTGAGACGGACATGCCAACCACTACACCACCGTGCTGCTTTGTAAAAAAATATTTTTAAAAACATAAATAAATTTTTTTAATTTTATGCGTTTTTATTGCTTATGTTCCTGTGTAGTCCTTGTGCTATATTCTAAAACAGTTATTCACCTCAAGCTCGGTGGATGTTTCTGAATCAAATCATTCCCAAGGCATTCACCTCATCTTGGGCAAATAATTCTCACTCACCCAATTGCCGAACCTCTCAATCCTATTGGGATCATGGGGAGGCTGAAGCCTATCTTAGCTGATGCTGGGCGAAGGCGGGGTACACCCTGAACAGCTCATTGCAGGGCCAACAGACACACACAACCATTCACACCCACACTCACACATAGGGGTGATTTGGAACAGCCAGTTAGCCTACTGTGCATGTTTTTGGGCTGTGGGAGGAAACCGGAGTACCCGGAGGAAACCGATGCAAGCACAGGGATAACATGCAAACTCCACACAGAAACGCCCGAGCTGGGAATCGAACCCAAGACCTACTTGCTGTGAGGCGGACGTGCTAACCACTACGCCACCGTGCCGCCTCTATTCTTTACTTATAATCCTTTATTTTTTATATATGCTGAACTTATAGCTCTACTTTTGAAAGATAATCTTTGCCGAAAGGTACACGAATACATGAAGCCTGCAGAAAAGAATACATGGAAGAAAGCTGACCTGCTGCAGATTCATAGTTTGCTTTCCCTCTAATAAACATGAAGAAAAGACTATGAACACAAAGGCAGCCAAAGGCTTGAAATCCCCTCATGCCCCACCTTTGGCTACTGAAACCCTGACCTGAAACCTGAACCAATCTTTTACAAGTACCTGGACTTCAAAGTGCACTTTGATGCAGGACAGGCTCATTGGCGAGATCAGAGCCGAGTGGCTTTTCTCCCCAGGTTAGCTTCCTCTAAGTGAACTCCCGACTAATGACAGAGATGCACTATCATGAAAAGCCAGCAAAGATCTCATTGTGAGGGAGTGTAGACGTGATGAGCAAGAGGAATAATTGCACATGCAATTACGATACAACGCCAAGACAAAAAAGGGGGTCTTTGTGTTCTATGTGCAATTCTTACTAAGTGTTGCACCAATATTTGTGCAGTGTACTTGTGTTTGGGGACTCGTCCTCTGCTGAGAACATGAGTGTAAGAACTGCGAATTAAACACATTCCAGGAGCATCACCATTTTCTTTTCACTATACACTGTCTGTTAAAAGCAAACATCATTTAGTCCATAAAAAAACGGCTGATATATGTATTAATTTTTTTTACATTTATGTTGTTTAAAACATACAACATATCAGACAGAATAATTCGGATGCATCCCGCATTGTGCAGCATTGGTGGCAATATGTGGACGAAAATTGGGACACTTTTTAGTTACTTATGTTTCATGTCATTCTATCACCGAAGTATCAGCTCAAAGTGTAAACAGTAGGGCTTGCAATAAAGATCTTGCAATAAAATTTAATAGTTAAATATAATAAATATTATATTTAAAAGTTATAATAAATAAAAGTTCCTATGTTTTTCTTACATTGTGGACTGAGAGTCGCACATCAATTTACGGTACCATGCGTAGTGGTGTCCACGCCAGTTACATACAGAACCGACCCATTTTTCCCTGAGACGGGTGAGGGTTCCATGTTGCACGTTCACTGTACAGCTGAGTACAGACCTCCTGAAGTGTATTAATTTCACAAGTTGTCAAGCCGTAATTAATTTATTCACCAAAAACAAAATGGGATCAATTTTGTGTCCATACGTGAATGAATTTGAATATGAATTTGCTTATTACTAATAAAAGTGCAGTTATGGCCACGAAGTGGTTCTCTCACTGTCTTTGTAACTTTATGGTAGCAGTTTCAGAGAATGACCCATTTACTGTCCATTTAAGGTTGAATCTTTGAAAAGGAGCAACATTTCAAACTATTTGATAGTAAAACTATTTGATGGCCACCAAACGCAACTTTTTCAGGATAAAGCCTTCAGTCTTGAGTGCTACTAACTACTTCCTCTGGATTTTTTTCTGCTAGCAAACCAGATTCTTTAGTCTAGACTCATTTCATGAAAAGCAACAAAATATCTAATTGAAGTTGAAAATATCTAATAATTTTTTTTCCACAACAAACATGATTTTATTGCACAACTGAAATGAACAGACCTTTGGCTAGCTGGACTCCTTTGTGCTAATCAGCTCTCCTGTAATGTTTTTTGTGGCAAGAACATATATATTTTCTAATTTTTAAAAATTTGACAATTTACAGTTATAAAAATGCTATATTTCTTACAATCTAGAGGGGAGAAAAAACAGTCCGCTCCCATTTGTCAAGTATGACTAATAGCAAAAGCCTTGTACAGATGAGGCACAAATAGACACCGGAGAACGTGACTTCTCCCTCAGAGACACTCCTCAGGTGCAAATTTTCTCAAGGATATTTTTGTGGCATGCAATTACACAAGGCCTCTCTTTTATAAATGCACACCTAAAACACAATCTAATCAAGCGCAGAGTGATTGTTCCTCTGCAGCCTCATTTTCTCAAAAAGCTTCTATGTTAATGCAGATTGATGCAAATACACAGACCTCTGCTTGTTCCCACTTCCTCTCAGTGGAAACTAGGTTGATGATGTAACAGTGTCCTGTATGGATAAAAACCAAAAACCAAGTAACTCTGCTGGAACTGTGAAGAATATTAAGCGTGTAGCTTACACCCATTACTCTTCTTTGTGTATTCGAAAATACTTAGTGTCACATTTAGTGCAAGAAATATGTAGTAATGTAATGACCTCATAAAGTATACATTACTTTATATGATCATTACATTAGTATGTATTTCTCTTCAGCAAGAATCAATGATGTTTTAGTGTCTGTTACATCAAAACATGGGATCAATGCTAATGATGCATTCTTTATGCACTAGCCAGCTTTAACTAGAATTCCATGAATACATGACTATTGATCCAGGATTGCAGTGGCTCTTCTACACATGAAAAGCTACACTATACATGGGGCAAACATACACATGGCACCTTTCACATACTTATGTATTAACGCTTAGTTGCCATTTACCATAACCAAGCACCCAGCGGGCTTGATCTCGGGAGGTGGAAGGTAACTGGCGAACCCTGGAGAAACTTGTGAAAAAAGCTGTGGCACAACAAACCCACAAGGAAGAAACTTAATTAAAAAAAAGGTGATATACAGCAACAGGTAGTGAGGTGAGTACTAGAGGTGAGAGGTGATGGGAGGTAATCTGATAACAGTGAGTGGGACTGAGACAAGATGCTAACAACCCCACCACCACCGCAACACCCCCTTGCTCAGATATTCTCTGTGTTTTTGGGTGCAGCTCCTGAAGCAGCTGTAGATGCAAAGTGATACAAGTGATGCTTCCAAATAGCAAGGCACCACTGTTTTTCCTGCAAACAAATGGCACCAGTCGCAAAAAGCAATTTGAGCTATTTGGCTCATTCTAATGCTAGTAGAGGTGGATGCTATTTATTACCTGAAAATTTCATTTTTCTGGTAAGAATATAATGTACACATTTATTTTACATCTTGTATGTACCCTCATTCATTCATTTTCTGAACCGCTTAATCCTAATTAGGGTCGCGGGGATCCATCTTAGCAGAGTACACCCTGGACAGCTCGCCAGGCCGAGCTGACCAAGGTGTACCCCGCCCTCGCCTAGAGTCGGCTGAGATGGGCGCCAGCCCCCCCGCGACCCTAATTAGGAATAAGCGGTTCGGACATGAATGATGAAAGTGTAAATTCAGCTTTGACTTTGATCAACAGTGTTTCTCTGTTTAGAAGTTACATTTTGCTCTGTATTAAATCTGCTCTACTGTATATATCTAGTATAGTCCACTTCTTCAGGGATTTCAGGTTGATTACATTTGTGGGCCTTGCAGCAGCTAGATAGATGATATGACATCATATAATGAAGCAAAAAGATTTAAAAAGTATTGATTTTTTCCCCTCATGCATGAGGTTTTCAGAGGTGATGTTAGTCTCTCTCTCTCTCTCTCTCTCTCTCTCTCTCTCTCTCTCTCTCTCTCACACACACACACACACACCCGTTCAACCGCCCCCTGTTCTATTTTTGTTATTTGAGCTTTAGAAAAAAGCTCGAATCTCTTTAAAGCTGTTTTATGGACAAAAAACTTGGACCTAGCTATGGACATCTGCCTTGCACTAATATTGTGAGGGAATAAGGGAGCAGTGAAATATGCTTGAGGGAGAGCAACATGACTGCTACTGCTAATATCCGGGAAACTGGGATTTGCTTCCAAATCTGCAGGACCTTGAAGCTACACTGAAGGTGGGAATGAACAGGACCAAAGCTGATTTCATTTAAATTATTTTGTTAAGCTGACAACAGATTGGAAGATATTAACAAGGAAAAAAAATTGTTTGTTTAGCAAGAATTGTAATATCATATTTTGTAAGGCATTGTTGATGGGACTGTACTCGATAGATAATCCCAGCAGAGACATAATGGCCCAGCATGCCTGTAAATGTCATGTAAGTCCCCTCTGCTGCTGTATCCTCCCCTGCTGTCCCTTCCACCGCCATTCTTCGCCTCCACCGTGTACGATCTGTATTATTAATCTGGCAAAACAAGATCCTCAAATTCATTTAAAGAAGAGTAAACAAGGCGCTTGCTGATGATCATTATCCAAACCCCTCCCTGCTGCTTGCTACTTGAAACACCAGGCAGGTGCATGACTTCTCTACGAGGCATGTTTGGTGGTCACGGAGTCACAACGACGTTTTTATTCTAAATATGCTGACAAACAACCTGTTCTTGCGCAGGAAGCCTTTTTACTTGTTGAATAATGAACGTCCTTATACACTTGCCCGCTCGACGGGCCGTCCTTAATTAGAAATCCTGTTGATATTCTTCTAGGATTTAATATGAAGAACTCTCCTCTTGGTTCAGCAATATGCAGGTTACACGAATGAGATGTGAAAAAGAAATAATGACATATCACAATATTTTAGCCCTGCTGCACATCCATCTGTGGTAGCAAGTCATCGGAACATCCTTCAGCCGTGTGTGATCTGCCATCAGCGCTTGCTCCTGCATTTATCTCCCTGCTGAACTGCTGTGCACAACCAGCTGTGGCTAAAGGGCGACTGTAGCTGCAGGGAAAATTCAGCCTTGCACTATAAGATCCTGTAGACTTCCCCATCTTCACTCTCGACATCTTTCTCAAACCCACCATTTGCAGCATGAGCAAAGAGCCTTTTTTTAAAAGACTCCCTTTTCTCCCAATTTGGTCATTTGTTATTTCCCAGCCATTGGCTAGCTCTTGCCTATTGCTTAAATCTCATGTGCTTCCTCCAGGTCATGTGAAGCCACAGCATATTTTCAAACTAATGCTCATATTAGGTCATAGAGCAGTTAAACACACTCAGAGGAGACAGCCATCTGCCCTCTTCTGCCTACATTCCCAATACTTACCGTCGCTATATGTTGCTGTGGTCTTTAGCCGTTATCTTTAATGATGTTACCAAGTTATCCAACCTGAACCCTTTATTATAATGTCCCTGGAGCACATGTTGGGGCGTTATATAGTACAGTTGCCTCACAGCTCCAGGGTTCTGGTAAGATCCAAAGCTCAGATTACTTTTTGTGTGAAGTTCTTTCCTTCCATGTCCCAAATACCAAAGACATGCCACTATGTCCACTGCCCTATGTTGTTGTTCCGCCTTTAGCCTTGCTTACAGGATGTAATTCATTATGGCATTGTTTCAACAAACTTAAGCAACACAACATTTATTTCCATCCAGTGTTGGGTTCATTTCTCACCAACGTCTTGAATTGACGAGGGAAAAATTTAACCACTATGTAAGTCTTTCCCGAAAACTTTTGATAGGGTTAAGGTTTTTATTATAAAACAAGCAACAAATAGGACAAAATTACAGAAAACTTTAGCGTGTATAACTATTCACCTGCCCCCCCCCCCAACGTCAGTACTTTGTAGAGCCACTTTTTGTGGCAATTATAGCTGCAAGTCGCTTTGGATGAGTCTCTGTGAGCTTGCCTCATCTTGCCACTGGAATTTTTGGCCATTCCTCAAGGCAAAAGTCTTCCAGCTCCTTCATGTTGGATGGTTTCGGCTTGTAAACAGCAATCTTCAAGTCTGACTACAGATTCTCAATTGGTTTAAGGTCTGGGCTTTGACTAGGCCATTCCAACACATTCAAAGGTTTCCCCGTAAACCACTTGATTGTTGCTTTATTGGTATGCTTTGGGTCATTGTCCTTCTAGAAGGTGAATCTCCCCCCAGTCTCAAATCACTGAAACAGGTTTTGCTCGAGAATTTCACTGTATTTCACACCATCCATCTTTACCACGACTCATTTCAGGTTTCCGATCCCTGCTGCTGAAAAACACCCTCACAGCACGATGCTGCCACCACCATGTTTCAATGTGTTCAAGTTTTTGGTCTCATCTGACCAGAGCACATACCTTTATACATTTGGGATGTCACCCACATGCCTTTTGGCAAACTCAAAATGTGCCTTCTTATTTTGAAAACTAAGTAATGGCTTTTTTCTGGCCACTCTTTCATGAAGCCCAGCTCAGTGAAGTGTACGGCTTATTGTGGTCCCATGCAGAGATACACAAGTCTCTGCTGTGGAACTCTTCAGCTCCTTCAGGGTTACCTTTGGTCTCTGTGCTGCCTCTCTGGTTCATGCCCTTCTTGCCTGGTCTCTGAGTTTTGGTGGGTGGCCCTCTCTTGCCAGGTTTATTGCAGAACCATGTTCTTTCCATTTGAAGATGATGGAATTGATAGTGATCCTGGAGATCATCAAAAATTTGGATATTTTTTTATAACCCAACCCTGACTTGTACTTCTCAACAACTTTGTTGCTGACTTGTTCGGAGAGCTCCTTGGGTTTCATGGTGTAATGCCTCATGCTTAGTGATGTTGCAGCCTCTGGGGCCTTTCAGAAAAGGTGTGTTTATATTGACAGATTATGTTGCACTTAGATTGCACACTTGCTGCCTCACAGCAAGAAGGTCTTGGATTTGAGTGCTGGGCTCAGTAAGGGCGTTACTTTGTGTGCCCTTCCCGTGTTTACATGAGTTCAAAGACATGCACATTAGGCTAACTGGATTTTCCAAATTGCCTCTAGGTATAAAAGGTTGTGTGTGTGTGTTGGACCTGTGATGGACTGGAAAGCTATTCAGGGTGTACCCCACCTTCACCCAGAATCAGCTGAAATAGGCTCTAGCTTCCATGTGACCCAAATTCAATAAATAAAGCTGTATAGGAAATGAATGACTGATAAAATATGTACTCCAATCTGGTGCTAGAAATCTACAATAACAAAAATCCTGATAGCACATGTCATCTTTATAATAACTTTAAAGTACAGACTTAACTGTGACTCATGCCAGACTAAAATCTTTATACAGACTGTTGACAAAATGGCTGCGACGCATGGAAGCTATGAAACCAGTGATCACCCATGAGCAAAACCCACACACTGGTGTTCCACTTGAATGTAAGCTCTTCTAAAGCAGCATATTTGGCTAAGGATCAGCAGGTGCAGTTTGACAGCAGGAGCAGTGCCATGTGTTCTTGAGCACCTTGCACTGAGCACTGATGTGTTTGGAAACAGGAGGCACTGGCATGCTCCAGAGAGAACCAGCTGGATTAGGCTTGCCAGGATTGTGACAACCCAGCGTTTTGGCGCGGGTGCACGCCAGCTTTACATTGGCACCGGCGCAGAGCCACTTATAGGTCTTGTGTTAACATGGAGAGTGCACTGTACCGAGGGAGAGTAGTTAGGAGCATCTGGAGGAGCTTGGTCTCAGCTGTAGCATTTAGGACAGGTGCAATAATAATTTTGGCTAGCTTGTATGAGGATATAAATAAAAAAGAGATCTGTAGTGTTTGTATTGTGTGTTCAGAGTATTTGGATCATTTCACAGTCAGGGTTGTCTTTTTAACATTATACAAGACACCCTTGCAAGTAGACACCTAGAATACTTTGTGTTTTATTTATTATTACACAGAGGGATGTTAGTCCTAGCAATGCTAGTGGTTTCTTTTAAGAATTTAAAAAAAAAATCTTATTAGAGTAGGATATTGCTCAAATTTTGACCCAGTACAGATTTCATTTCATTCTAATGTAATAAAAGTAGTTAGCTTTTAACTGGTTAATTTCAGAAAGTTTCTCCTAATTACTAACCAATTTTCACTTTGGGAGGTATATTTTCATTCACTCAAGAAAAATATTCTACTGCTTGTGTCACTATCAGGATCCTTTGCCCGGGAAAAATTAATTCTCCAGAATATAGACACCTCATGAAGGTGTTAGATGTGCATTTTTCACATATTAATTGTTTTTTGTTTTTTTGTTTTTTTTCAGAAGCAGTATAGTACTGTATAACTTGCTGAAAAATATAATTTGGATTGGATGTGAAATGCTTTCTGTACAGAGCTTAATTAGTATGTCCGTCAAGACATGTCTTCTCCGGAAAACCACAATGATTGTCACTGATGCTGTTACTGCACTTAAAAATATTAATTCAGGTAGACATGCTATATATAT
>JBCNYG010000012.1:11300040-11310957 GCA_039654305.1 Porochilus rendahli | reverse complement strand
AACGTTTTTGAATCATGGGATGCAGGTGAACATGTGTCCAAGCAGGTGGAGATCCCTTTAAACCTTCTTTACAGTCTTAGTATATATTACATAGAAAAAAAGTACAGCAGTGTTACTAAAATCTTTTGAGCCTGCTTGTGCAGAGTTCAGTGCGTACTACACAGAAACGCAAGAAAACCGCGCTATGTTTTAGTACGTAGTAATCGGAAACAAGAAAAGTAAACTAAAATGATACTTTTTGGGTAAATATTTCCGTTTTTAAAGCGTGACAAGGATGCCAGCTTCTTAAAATGACTGAGCACCATTATCCACATGGAATACATTTCTTTCTTTTTTTTTTTTTAATCAGATTATCACACTGTACCCTTTAGTATATACTAATCTTTAGATTTATCTAACCTTTGTGAGGAGGTAAAAAACAACTCCGTCTATCGTATGTTGGTATTATTTTTTCCGCCAGAACATCATTAGTAGTAGATACACGCTTCAGGCACATGTGTCTTAACTGTGAACAAAGAAAAGCAAAAACGTTTTCTTCCACTAATGTGACCCTTTGTATACAAGTTCTGTATATTTCATGCTCTGTAGGTTAATTTAGGGAGCATGGGCCTACATCAACACTAACACCAGAATATTTGCATAAATTACAAAATAATACCCAGTGTACAGTCAAAAACGCATATCTGAGCACTGCAGGAAGCATCCGGTTACAAACAGTTGCCAGATGCTTAAATCATAACACTTGGCATCATCAAGCATCACGAGCAGAGACAATCAGCCGCCCTCTTGGTTAGGTTAGTGTGCCACCTAGAGGTGAACGTGCACATGAACGTGGGGAGTTGGAAGTGCTTGAAAGGGTAGTTACTTACTGCGCTCCCTCAGAAAACAGCAGGATACTTCAAACAGTTAACTCTTAGCAACCGGTTGCTAGTAATAGAAGATATCGCACATTTATCTTTATAATGATGTTAAATATTGTACCAAAGATAATCAAACATGGATCTTTAGGGTGTTTTGACAATCCTAAAAGCTCGCCAGTGGGATTAATGGGTCATGCTTTAAGATTTCAACTGGTTATAGTATATTATAGCACGGTTATTCTGAAAAACTATACAGTACAAAGATCATATAATTATATAATGATGTACTCCAAACGTTGTGTGTTTTAATACTAATTAGTTGCTTGTTTCTGAGTTGTGCCTAACCCTGCACTCTCCTTTCACTGTAATATATTACTGCTATTATGTTTCATTGTGTGTCTTGGATACTCAGCCTCCTTAAAATAAAATGTAAAAATAAAGTTTATTATATAAAGATGACCTCCTGTTCCCTGTAATGCTAGACACCGTCACGATTTTCACAACAGTTTGTGATGTCATAACATCGATAAATGATTAGAAATTTGTTTGTTTAGGTAAATCAAACACACACTGCTAAGGTTGGTGAAATGGCCACCTAGGTAAAAGTCGAATACGGCAATTTAATGAGTTTGTACACAATCATACGAGTTATTAAAAAAAAGAAAAAATTGGAATTCATAAAAAATATGTTCCTTTAATAATACACACTTAAAATACGAATCGCAGGTAGTAGTGTGAGGTGTCTTTACACAAGAGCCACGTCATCACCGTGGCTGCACATGACCACAAGTGTATTTATAGAACAGAACAGCTTTAAGTTAAAATGATGTGTTAACCAGGAGATAAGAGATTTCCTCGTATGTGATCGGAGGAGAAAAAGAAAGAAGTCTGTTAGGCCACCAGGAAGGAAATAAAAAAAAAAAAATTGGCAACGTCTTTAATTTTAGAAGAGGACTGTAAGGAGGGAAGAGAGATTACCTAGATGTGGCACAAGATTGCAAAATAAAACAAAAAAGTTGCTCAGAAGTTCGTGACCTACTTCGTGGCCTTCTGTTGAAGGACTTTTGTTTGTGTTTTCACCTCGTCCTCAAATGGGGTGGTGAAATCTGCTAAAACTGCCGACATGCTCAAATCTGACGGAAAAAGATCTGATCCGGGGACAGAGTTTCCAGAAGGAAAAATAGATGAATGAAAACTTGGGGAGGGGGGTGGGAAGTGTTCCGCCTTCAGCCCTCATGATGGAGCTTTTCGAAGGAGGTGCCTCGTGATTAGTTGTGGGGAAGTGGGTGAAGGCTGGAGACCGTCCCAACAAACGCGGGGTCTCATCAGAGGTGTTGTTGGAGGAAGTGTAGCAGCATGATCTCGTAGTGCTCACCGGACTCCGGGCAGCGGATGCTGTGCCTCTCGTTGGGATAGATCTGAAAAAAAAAAGACGACAATGACGGTGTTGACACGATGATTCAGAACGAATGGGTACAGATACCGAATACTGTTACTGGCACGAGCACAAATCTACCCATGAAAATTGAAACAAAGTGAGCAAACCTGTAACTGATATGGCTTCCCTGCACGGATAAGCTGAGACACCAAGAAGTTGGTGTGGAAAAAGTGCACATTCTCATCAAGGAACCCATGTAAGATGAGTAACCGGTTTGGCCTGTTAAGGAGGGGGGAAAAAAACAATGTTAAAATTATTGGATGTGCGAGTACTGCTTTTCACTCCACCAATATGTAAAGCTTCTGGATAAACTTTAGCAAAACAACATTAAACATGTTTTACAGATTAAATCCTTTCGCCTCAAACACTAGATAAGGAAATATTCCAGAATTCTTCTGACGACATTTATCTGCGCTGAGAAAAAAACATCAGTTCATGCCAAACCTGCTCATATTTGAAAGGCTGTTGTTGAATAATCCAAAAAAAAAAAAAAAAAAAAAAAAGAGCACTTGGAGAGTGCAAACTTCCACCAAGAAAAAAAACAACAAAAACAGCACCATTGCTGGGCATGCTGTAATAAAACACCTCCAAAAAATCTTTAAAAATCTCGCAAAGTTAACAAAAACATATGTATACTTTCATCATCGGGTGGTTTTTACTTACATTTTCTAAGTTACAATGTGCTAAATGCTGTTCCGTAGTTTGCATTAGCCAGAAAAAGTCCCTCATTTGTAGTACGTTTCACTCTTGTGAGACGGTGAAATTGTGAGAACAAGACGCGGTCAGTTCATATAACGCGAGATAACGCCAAAAATAACACTACACACATATTAAACTAATTCTAGTGAACTTCCAAATAAAATAAAACTAGGCACATCTACAAAATACTACATGACATTTACACACAGACAGGCGTCTGTATGTTTACAAGAACAAAAGTAAGACACCTCAGTTCATTCTAATGCAAAGAATTCCTTGCGTACAGCTTCTGTCTTGGTCACGTCGCACTTTCCGCAGTGCACCGGTTCCCCCCGTATGAGGGGTCACTTACTTGTTCTTAATTTTCCGACAAAGAAGTTTTCATGAAATATAGAGCGTTTTGATATGAAGTGAAACTCTGCATGCAAGCTTTTGATAAGTTTTAATTTTAATTCCGCCTTTAAGAAATCCTTAAAAAGATTCCTGGATCTAGAACGTGATGCGTTATCATCTCCAAAACTGAAACTAGAACCTGACGGCGGATCATCTTGGTCTTTCTTGACCAAAGCACCAACAGTGGAATGAATTTCATGAAAATCTGCATAAAACGTTTTACGTAATCCTGCTAACAAACGCGCCAACAATCTAAAGATAAAACATTTTATGGTTTTCGATAAAATTCTGTATTTGGGGATATTATTTATTCAGGGCTCCCGAGTGGTGCAAGATGCCGTTAAGCAGCTTGTCTAACTAACACAAAATACCCGAACAGCGTTATTGTTATTCACCGCATTCCTAAATTCCCTTAATAGTCACATTTTCAAAAGCTGTTAACGGTTTAATTTTTTATTCTTTTCTCAGTACAAACAAAAAAAGGTGTTAACCCTCTTATCTACTAGAGCTGCTTAGAGATCAGGTTGGAAGGTGCAGGGATGTAATGCTGTCTTTTTCATCACAACTCACTCATTCGGAAGCTTATCAACATGCAGAGCCACAGAGCCTGCTTCATAGCCCTGCTGATTGTTTTCAGGTACGTCCATGTAGCGCTCTGTATAGCCGGTGTCGTACGCCATCCACACCGTCACTGGAGCTCCAGCTATAGCCACCTGAATGAACAATGCTTCGGATTAGCGTGTACTTACAACCCCAACAGGTTTTAAAGAAAATAAAATGATATCGTTTACAAAACTCTAATGGACACTTGGTTTGGGTTTCAGATCTATATCAGCATCGCTAGCGTTTCTGGGTGAAGTCTGGGCAGTGGCATTCCACTGGCTGAACACGGTCGCACGCAGCTCTCACCTTGAACACGTTGGGCCGACGAATCAGCCCCATGAGGGAAAGGAACCCTCCGTAAGACCACCCGTGGATTGCCACGCGACTCAGGTCTATAAATTTATACTTCTCGGCTACATACTGAAGACCCTCCACTTGGTCCTCGATTTCCACCTGGCCCTGAAGACGACAAAAAGAACACGCCATGCCGTTAGATGTGTTGTTAATCCATCGGTGTTTTGGTTTTAATATCAACAGCGGTTTAACAGGTTACATGCTCATATTCCCGGTATACGTACCATTTTGTTTTTTAATGCACCCTCGAACTTCAACCCTCTCTGGCACGAACCCCTTCCGTCAATGACGATCACTGCGTAACCTAGAGATGCTAAAGTGTTCAAACGCAAATACTTCACCCCCTTGTACGAGTTGTTCACTAACTGCACCTGTGAAGAGCAAAAGACATTTTCCTCAATTAAAAAAAGATATAATACATAAATAATAAATGTTTACGTTTACATTGGGGGAGTGGTGACTACGTGGTTAAGGCTCTGGGTTACCGATTTAATGGTCGGGGGTTCAATATGTTTAACGTGTGATTTTGATAATTTTGTGATGTTTCAACATTCAAATAAATTGCCTTTTTAATGAGACGGGCCTCTGAACAAACGCCTGTCAAGATCCATATATTTGATAGCTTGGTCTGTACTGTAAATATCTGTACTTGGCCTTTCATGATGTTAAAGAATTCTTAGAAAAAGTCACAAACGATTTATGACGACAAGTGCAAAGATAAACCTGAAAAATCTGGCGAAGACTGCAGGGTTTTTTTTTTAACTTGGCATGGATATAATGAAATGGCTCCCCCTAGTGGGCGTCTGATGAATATTTTGTACTCTGGTAAACAATAGGGATTTTTTTCAGGATTTCTTTTTCAAAAGGTGGCCTCATGAACAGATCACTTCCTTTTTATTAACTAACATATGAAAAAAATACTCCATTTACACACAGAGAGAGACAGAAAGAGACATGAAACATGAAATCAGTTAACAAACAACCTTCTAATGTGAAGCAACTTTCTAAATTTGGAAAAAGTCCACAATATTAAAAGACCAAGTGCAGATATTAGCTGGTTAGCTAGCTAGCATATAGTTAGTCAGCTGCATCATGCCTCTGTTAAACGTGTTCTCTTCCTGCTTCTAAACTTTTTTTTAATTGCCAATCCCACCATGCTGCCACTGTTGGGCCCTTGAGCAAGGCCCCTAACCCTCAATTGCTCAGTTGAATAAAAATAATAAATGCAGGTCACGATATAATGGTGCCATACATGTAATGTAATGTAAATAAATAATAATAACTTGTACAGTCTTTAAAAAAAGTAGTTTTGGAAGAGTTGAACCCATTGTTAGAGCCAGGGGGGAAAAAAAACCCAAAACTATAAACAGGTACCGCACAGCGAAGTCGTGAATCACAGGGTAGGTTATTTATTTATTTATTTATTTGTTTATTTATTTATTTATTTTTTATCATGCACTGCACCTTTAAAATGACATCACAGCAAACCAACCTGAGGGCCGCCGTACACGAACAGGATCGCGGGGTGTTTTTTGCCTGGCTTTAAGTTATGTGGTTTGTACAACATTCCGTAGAGCTCAAAACCAGACTTCGCGGGAAAACTAAATATTTCGGGTGGAACGTAATCAGCTGGGCAACCTAAAAAAAAGAGGAAAGAAAGAAAAGGAAAGGAAATTTGTTAAATTAAAAGTATTAAACCGAAAAACGCGTTCAACTCGTATACCGCTCTGTTTAATGTCTTTTTGGAAGAGACTCTCGTACCTGCTGCCTCCATCATGCTGGCCCAAAACTCGGGCTCTTTGTGTAAAGGGTCGCCGTCGGAGCCGACCAGCTTGTAGACGTGCACGCAGGGAGGGGCGCTCACGTTGCTATAATGGCTGATGAACATGTCAAAGCTCTGCAGTAAGAGAGGGAAAGAAATCAACACACTAATGATTAATTACATGCGTTGGTGAGGATTCTCAATCAGCCAGGTGATGGTAATCTTAAAAAGCTCGAGTCGAGGCAACTGGACTTCTTTTTGTGGGTTTTGAAGACTTTCAATCCAAAAAGCTTCGTCGGTTACAAATTCTGGTGGAAAGTTCCAGCCTTATACAGACCGAGCAAAAACCCTCAAGTCACGTGCGGATCACTGTCCCTCCCATCCGTTCCATCGCTCGTTGAGGTGCTTTGTCCACTAGGGTTGTTGACCTGGTCTGCCTATGGGCTCGTTTGGAGTGACACCTCTTGGGAAGAGATTTCTTTGCTGATTCGCTTTTGACTTTTGATTTTCAAATCGGCAAAGAAATCTAGAAGTAACAACACTGCATCCGACACAGAGAGGAAGAAGAACAGGGGCAAACATGTCGTTCCACATGTAGCTGGAGTGTCTGAGAAATTTCGAAGGATTTTGAGTTTGATAATTTTGTGATGTTTCGACATTCAGAAAATTGCCTTTTTAATGAGACGGGCCTCTGAACAAAACGTCTGTCAAGATCCATATATTTGATAGCTTGGTCTGTACTGTAAATATCTGTACCTGGCCTTTCATGATGTTAAATAATTCTTAGAAAAAGGCACAAACGATTTATGACGACAAGTGCAAAGATAAACCTGAAAAATCTGGCTAAGACTGCAGGGTTTTTTTTTTACTTGGCATGGATATAATGAAATGTCTCCCCCTAGTGGGCGTCTGATGAATATTTTGTACTATGGTAAACAATAGGGATTTTTTTCAGGATTTCTTTTTTAAAAGGTGGCCTCATGCACAGATCACTTCCTTTTTTATTATAATAACATATGAAAAAAAAACTCCATTTACACAGAGAGAAAGACAGAAAGAGACAGAGAGCATTTCAAAGAGAGAAAAAGACATGAAACATGAAATCAGTTAACGAACAACCTTCTAATGTGAAGCAACTTTCTAAATTTGGAAAAAGTCGATGGAGAATGCATGATGTGTTAGCACGCCCGACAAAAGCAATACAATAAATGCTTCTCATACAAACTATTAATAATATCTTCAACAGCAATTCTTTCCCCGTTTTAAATATTTTTAATGCAAAATGTAATAGCCGTACAGCGCTACCGGATGCTAGCTATCTCTAGTTGCACTTACCTGGCTAACAGAACAGCTGTGTGAGAAGCCTGGCTTGGTAAGTCGGACAATGTCCCCTGGAGATTCGTAGCTCACGACGTATAAGTGATGCTCCAGCGGCGTGTCTTTGGTGCCTTGGAAGTACACCAACTTGGTCTCTTCATTAACCCAGATCTTAAAATTAAGTAAATAAATAAAAAAATCACACAAGCACAAGCTCAAACGCGAGAAAAGTTGTCCAGGAGCTCTTCAAATATCTCCAGAGCAGTTGAAGGCTAGTGAACTGACCTTTGACCCATGCCTGGCTAGCACCTCCCACTCACCACTGGTTACCGTCACCTCTTCTTTTATTTGACATTTGAAATCATCTGGAGGAATATAAACGCATCGTGCCGCAGCCGGTTAAGCAAAACGACGTTAAGATTTAAATGATGTAAAAGCAGGCGTGGCTGTGAATTTTACCTTCGGAGGGATTGGAGTCTTTACTCCACTGGTGGCAGCCGGGCTGGAGGAGACTCGTAACTCTGTATAAATGGCAGAAGCCTGTTTTGGACTCATTCACCCACAGGAAGGTGATCTCATCGTTACTGGTTTGTATGAAAGGGTAGAATATATCATGGACCTGTTTACAAAAAAAAAGATGGGGGGGGAATAATAAACGAGTTAATTCCCGGCGTGAAAGCCTTCGCAGAGACAGACAGAACCAGAATTCCCCTGAAAAAAGGGGACAGCTTCCGTGACAGCTGTTATGACTCACATCTGCCAACTTCTTTAGCATTTAAGTCAACAATACAGGCACTAATAACACGTTACACGTCATTCGTTCATCATTCTAATCATTATTTAACTAGGCTGGGATGAAGCGGTTGAAATTTACATTCAATTCCATTTTACTCGCATCACACTTTTATCGATGAATATTGTGTGTCTCAAAGGGCCTCTACAGAAATCCAGTCAATTTCGGATCACTAACGAGCAAACAAGAGACACACCCTCCTGCCTTCAGTTTTCTCTCCGGTAAGTGAAAAGCTTCCCAAGTTGAGTTGAACGGCTGTGCGTGTTAAGAATACTCCATCTCTTCGCCTTAAAAAAGCCCTTTGGTCCATTATGTCTTTGTGCTGTAAAGCCGCATTTGACTGTATCTGAGCAGAAAGTATAGCTCTTGTATCAGCAGTCTCATCATAAACAAACACCAGAGACCTAGTTCCAGTGGCAGCTGTGCAAGCACGTGGCCATGTTTGACAGATGGTGTGCTATGCTTTGAACGAAGACTCCTTATCCATACTCTCATCTTCCCATCCTTCTGGTACATTTTGACAATTATAAGCCGACCTCCTCTAGAGTACGCTTGACTCGATTGAATTTTGTAAGCGGGTTAAACAATTCAATGATTATCTAGAGTAGTCGTCTTCTATGGACTTCTTGGTCCTAATTAGGGTCGCGGGGAGGCTGGCGCCCATATCAGCCGACTCTGGGCGAGGGCGTGGACGTGATAACGCATTAAAAAGAATATCAGTAATATCAGGATCTTTCGCGTGTGGGCTATGTCTAGCCTGCGGAGTAGTTTACTTTGTTTAAAAAAAAAAAAAAAAAAATTATTTTATTTTATGGCTTAAAACCAGTAAGAGCTTGGAGGGAAAGAATGAGTAGAAGGTACCACCGCTCAGACATTTTTTCCCATTACAACAGGTATACACCAGCACAAGAACCATCACCACAGGGTTCCAACATGCACACGAGGGTGGTCCTTAGTGGTGGTAAAAAAAAAAAAAAAAAAAAAACGTAAGTGTGAGTAAAATTTACGGGTTTTTTTTCAATGTAAAAAAATATTTTGGATTTTTTTTAATGATATTTAAGGTATGCTCAACACTGATGAGATTATACATGACTGCTATCTAAGCATTAACAGACAGACGAACAGTTACAGACGAATAACCCTAAAGTTACAGATTAATAAAGGAAAATTAAGCTACGTCAGTATCCTGCACGTGCTACACAGGCTAAAAGATCCATGCAATAACTTCGACCACGTCGCTTTACGTCCACCGTGGTGGTGTTTCACTAAAACTCTGACGCCGTACACATACCCGACGGACCTCACCGGAAACCATTACCCTTCTGCAGTTGTATGTTGCAAAGCCAAAACGTGTGTTGAAAGGATCACGTGACTAAGAGTCTCGGGAACGATCACATGACGGTAGATCAAGTCGAGAAAATCCAGTTGAAACCGGAATGACAAAGAACCGAGCCGGTTTAAAGTTGGAATTTTTTAAAGAACCATAAAGGGGAAAAAAAAAGCGGGCACAAACCCGACTGACGCTGAAATTCTCGTTAAAACGGAATAAATTAAGTCGCGCCGTTTTACAGAGAACGCGGAAAGGTTTTATGGCGCATAAAACGCCCGTCTGTTTTCAGGCCTGTGGCGGGGATTACCTCATTAGCGATGACACCGCCTGCCCCAGATGTGGAGAACATCAACAAGCGGGCACGCCCGAAAAATCGACCCCGACATTCTTAGTGATGTCCGTTGTGCAGAACGTAGAACGGCACACTTTGAGCTTTATTTGGATTTTTAGAAAAAGCATACAGCTGTGCTTACATTGATCCAGATGTCCGTCACCTCCTCGTAAATGATATAGGGCTGCACTCCGTCGGGCATGGCTGCCACGTGCTCGTCCCACTGCGGCTCCTCCGGGCTCACAGGCAGAAACAGGGCAGGAGGCAGTAAAACCAGCTGCAGCTTCTGCTGACTGCGATCCAGCAACACTGCCCAGGCACTGCAGGGACACGAATCAGCGCTCGGTTCATAAAACCAACACGGAGAACACACACAGAACGTAAAATGTTGCGTGTTGGCAACGTACTATCTTCCATCTCTGGTCCAGCCAGCCCGCGCAATGTACTCGGCCCCGGGAAAAAGGGTGTTGAAGGGCAGAACAAGCTCCTTGTTTTGGGTGTTCATGATCTGGGGGGAAACAAAACAAAACAAAACATTTAAATACACTTCTAACTTTTTCATTGTTTTCATCCATCAGGGATTCCATCAGTAAAAAAAAAAAAAAAGCGTGCGGGACACGTCCTAAATGTGTCTAAGAACACCCAGTACCCATAAGGAAACGTATCACACGTGTTAACACACTGCTGGACATGATGAACGATGATAACTCTCACACGTTGTAATTCGCTGTGCACGTGTCGCGTCTAACACGCGTCGCCAAACTGCCATATAAGGCGGTAACTTCCCTTTAAATAGCCAGCAGCCCGATTCCTTACAACTACCGTTCGTAGCGGGTCGTGTGAAGTGTCTCAAAACACCGTGTGCTGTACGCATGTGTATGAAAGAGACCGCATACTAAAGGTAACACGGAACAAATGAGCGCACTTGATACATACCTCGCCATTTGCGTTGGTTTGAATTTCCACCAGTTTTAAACTGATCTGAGGGTTTTTACTCCCTAAAAAACAAAAACAAACAAAAAAACAAGCAAAGATGA
>JBCNYG010000012.1:11048210-11059148 GCA_039654305.1 Porochilus rendahli | reverse complement strand
AACTTTCTTTCGTATGCGATTGGCTGAAAATTAACGTGACGTCACTGTAGATGCCAAAAAATAGAAAGAGGGACGTCCGAGGTTGATTTCTATACGCGCGTCATGGGGGTTTCCCCGACGAAACGCCGACAACAATGAGTTCAATTTGGAGTATTTTTCTCACGCTAAGCGGGGGTTGTCTTCTACAAAACGCTGTTTTTGTGCATTTTAGCGTTCAGTTACCTCGTTATGGCTTTGGCAGGTAAAAATATAGTATGTTTCCTACTGAAATTTACAAAAAAAAATCTATAAAATTACACTGTTTCACATAAATTGGCCGATATCTAGAAATCATTTCCTGCGACTTCCGGCTCATTTTGCCAGATCGGGTCACATTTGTCATCCAATCATGTGGCAAAAATACAAGTGAAAATGCATTGGCTAATCTTTCACTGATCTTACTAGTGATTGGGTGTCTAGTCTGATTTGTGTTTAGTCTGATTTCAGTTCTTTGCTGACAGAAGTTGAACCCAGTGTAAACTTCTGCTGTTGCAGCCCATCTGCCTCAAGGTTCAAGGACAAAAATGTTGTAGTTACCTCTACCAGAGGGGCAGTGGTGGCCTGGTGGTTAAGGGGCTGGATTACTGATCCCAAGGTCGGGGGTTCAAGCAGGTTGTCACTGCCCTCGCCCGGAGTCGGCTGAGATGGGTTTTTATAGAGCAGGGTGTGGTATAAGTAACAAACCACTACATTTTGCTGGTGATTCATGCGTGGGATCATGTTGACAAAAAAAAATCCTCGAAATCCAGAAAAATGCCTATTCTTTTTCATGGGCGTAGTTCATAAGAAATCCACTAGGGGGAGACATTATATTATAGCCATGCCCAGGTATAAAAACCTGCAGGTTTTTCAGGTTAATCAATGCGCTTGTCACCATAATACCTTTGTGCCTGGTTTTGGTTAAAATCAGATGATCAGCAGTTTGTCTCCTCGTATGATGAACTATGTCACAGTTACAGTCAAAGTCATGGAGATCTCACACATCCTATTCTCATGTAAACATTAACTGACGCTCTGGACCTTGTTTTTTTTGCATTGTATTGCTTTTACAAGATTGGGTGACTGGATTCATGAATGAGCAGATGTACAGCAGGCGTTCCTATTATGCAAGGGGTTGTGTTTCATGTTATTGTCCGACATTTTTTTGGTTTGATGTTTACTGGGGTGGGAGGTTGCGTATCTTTTTTTTTTTTTTTTTTTTTTTTGCAGATTGTAGGAATAATCACAAGACATAACCTGACCCATGAGTTTTTAATGGCGAAGCTCAGACAGCACTCCATCACCATATGAGATGGGCGCTCACATCATTTCTTATCAGCTGCAGCTCAGACAGCCCCAGGTGTGTGTGTATGTGAGAGCGAGAGAGAGAGAGCGAGAGAGAGAGAGCATGCCACATCTCATCTCCCACTGGCCCAGAAATGCAGCTCTCAGTGTTAAGCCATTCCCAGCTTCTCCCTGGACCACGACGACATGGTAAAGCATGTTTCTACTGACTGACACAGAAACACACACACACACACACACACACACGCACAGGCAGACGTTCTCGTACTAATTTAAAATCTCAACATGAACTCATTGTTAAATTTCCGTCCACATTCCTGATCAGAACTTTTGCCTTGCTTCATGAACCACTCTGTAGCACTTTTTAAATTTAATTTAATTTTTTGACTGTTTTGAATTATTGTGTTTGAGTTTTGGTTAGCGTTTACATTCTTTCCGAAATGAATGTTTACTGTACGGCATTATCACCACGGTGGGGTTATACACTCTGATCACCACGGTGGGGTTATACACTCTGATCACCACGGTGGGGTTATACACTCTGATCACCACGGTGGAGTTATACACTCAGATCACCACGGTGGGGTTATACACTCTGATCACCACGGTGGAGTTATACACTCAGATATAAGCATATGTAAGCAAGCATTTTCATCCTGCAGTGTTTCAGATATGAGTTAAAATGAAATCATTCGTTTCAGAAGCAGGAAAGTTCCAGTATTAGCTCGTTTAAATGGTGTTCTTGTTTTTTTTAATGAATACTCCAGCATTTTTCATCATACAGTCCTTTCCCCGTACGTGTAATCTATCCCTGTGTCTGAAATCATTCACTATCCCGAACCACTACTTTGGGAATTAACTGCAGAGGACTATACTTTGAATTAATCACGTAATGACACGCATTAATTAAAAGGTGACAGACCAACGTCAAGCTGGTGACGTGATCGTCCTGACAGCTGCCCTTCGATATGTGTTATCTATCAAGTTTGTTCAGTGTGGACAGAATTACTGTTTGTCTGCACAAAGCAAAAAAAAAACCCTTTTGTCTGTGATATTCAACACATTGTTCGTTTTGTATTAGTGACGGATTGGACTGAAAAACATCGGAGTAATCCCTTACGGCCGAGTACTTCCTTTCAAGCTTGCAGGAAGAAATTGAAAGACATCCTGTGAGCACTTACACTCAAAAGTTTTAGTTTGATTGCCTGTGGTCTCTTACAAATTCTTTAAATTCTTTAAGCTTTAAAACTTTTGCTCCTCAAGTGTAACTGTCATACTTCTGACCAGAGGGGGAAGAAAGTGACCGGAGGAAAAACTTTCTCAGGGCGCGTGTTGTTGAGTCGATTTAAACCACCAGGTTACTAATTACACGTCTAATACTGTGATGTAATGGTAGAAAAGCCACTTACGCATAAAGTATCAATAATTCTGATTCAGTGCGTCTCACTTCACATACATGAAAATAATGCTCGAAAGACGCACAGGACACACAAAATTTAAAAATAACGAATTAAATCAAAACAAGCAGCGCGCTGGTGTAAACTGCGCTCGAATGGCAAGTCAAGTGACAGCAATTCCGCTTCGTACGTGACTTGCGGGGCTCAATTTGAGACGGCTGTGCCGTGCTTAAATTCACACACTTCGCAAGTATGTACATAGCACGCATAGTCACGTAATCAAAGTAATGGAAGTATGTAAAGTGAGACCCGGAGGAGGTGTGATGTGATGTATGTAATGTTGGAACGATGTTAAACTGACACATGTATGGCATTTATACACTAATGGTTCCCTATTTTTATTTTTTTTTTACTGTTGTTGTTGTTGTTGTTGTTGTTATTATTATTATTGTTTTATTTTTTCTTTATTTAAGATTGTCTGTAAAATAATTAGATGTATTTTGCTTTTTGAATTGTTTCGCGATGAGTATTATACTGCCAGTGTGAGTAACGGTAAAACCACAGAATGAAAACACACTGCTATTTAACATTTCATTCCGTATTTTTCCTGTTTCTTTTTTTCGTGAATCGAGTCCAGTGCAAAAGTTGTAAGGAAAACATTCCTGGAACTCTTCCTTTGCCAGAATTGCATCATTTTGTTTTGTTTGTAGACTTCACTGTCTTTTTTCTTTCTTTCTTTCTTTTTTTTTTTAAAGAAGGGAGAAATTCAGGATTTCCGAACCACGAGGGGGGCGGCACGGTGGCGTAGGCGTCAGAACATCCGCCTCACAGTAAGAAGGTCCTGGGTTTGAGTCGCGGTCTTGCGTTTGCGTGGGTTTCCTCCTGGTACTCCAGTTTCCTTCCACAGTCCAAAGACATGCACGTTAGACAGATTGGCTTTTCCAGGTTGCCCCTAGGCGTGAGTGTTGCTTCTGCGGTGTTCGGACGAGCTGTTCAGGGTGTACCCCTGTCCGGTGTTGGCTGCGACCTTAGTAGGATTAAATATTTCGGCGAATGAATGAACGAAGGGATGATCGGCATGGTTTACTTGTTTAGAATTTAATGAACGGAACGGGTTTTTTTTATGTATTAGATTAGTGTAATGATAGTGAAACTACTGGGATCATTTTTATTAATGAATGATTTTAATTTATACATTATATATATATATATTAAAAGTATTATTTCAGTATTTAAGCCGTCTACAGGCTTTCTGCTTCTGGCATGCACAAGCAAGCTTCCGTACTGATGGTGTCATCACGGTCCGAGATTAGTTAGTAAGGAAATCACGTCTACAGATACGGTGTGGATCTCTTTTTTTTAATTTTTTTATTTTTTATTTTTTTAATAATAGAAATTAATCTAACCCATGCCTTACTATTATCCATCTCTACTGTGCGTCTGTCCATCCATCTCCGACTGCTGACGATCGCGTAGACCTGTGCGATCTTTGTCCAGCGCCCTCAGTGTTCCGGTTGTTCTGCCTTCGTTTCTCTGTAACTGACACGTTGAGAGTGACGCCGTGTCCTGTGCCTTTACCTGACTTATAATAAACATCACTTCAAGCTCCGGGATTGTGTCCCGAAAGCCGATTGCTTGTGTTTTTTGAATCAAACGTTGGTCATGGCAAGCCACTTGCGTTGGAGTTGACCGATGTTGCATGAAAAACTGATTTCCTTCCTCAAAATCAAACATTATACCCAAATTTGGGAGGAAGGGCTACACGATTATGACAGTAATGTTTTATAGGTCTTATATGGGTGCTTGGGGTTTTTATAATCCCTTATTCACGTCGGAAGATGTTTAAAGAAACTTTGAGAAAATAACTTGGGATAATATCCCGTATTTGATTTTGTTACTGTATTAAAAAAATATTTTATTAAGTTTCTCTCAGCCGTGCTTGTGATAACCGTGAACCCGACAGCAGCGACCAGCCGACTGCTGCATGTTCCCTTAACGAAAGGTGACGTGTCAGACTACGGAGTCATTCCAGGAATGAGACTAAATGATGTGTCCTTCAGTAATCAGACGTCCCTCGGTGGAACGTTCCGCCGTGACCCGATTCACGCACCGAGAGCTCTGACTGATGAGAATCGAGAACTGATGCAGCTCCAAAGCGAGTGTGTGTTCGATTGGAATCATTTGTTATAAATAGGAGCTTGTAATTGTGGTTGATGCCCGAGTAAGAGGCTTTAATTGATATAGATGAACCTGACCGGACAGCGACGCTCCAACGCCAAGCAGAGCTATCTCACGGCCACGATTTATTCAAGCTGTCATCATGTGTTCAAGCAGCGAGCACGTCAATTCAATTCGTCAAGTTAATAATTTACATGAACGTGTTCCTGGAAAGTTTACTGCATGATAAAATGTTTTTGCTTTTAAAGCGAGATGTGAAAATATAAGGTGTATTGAGAGAGAGAGAGTATTTTCGAGGATCAGTGCCGTGTGCTTTTTGCATAATTTGCTGTTAGGTGTGTTGTTTGAAATAAAAATAATAAAATAAATAATACCATTTCAAAGAAATGTGTGTAATCGGAGAGTGCAAACCTCCGCCAAGCACATCAACCCTCCAAGAGGCTCGAACCTGTTCTAGCACGCACACAGCGAGCGCCATGAAAACGCGGTGGAGTTAGAGAACGTGAGTCGCTCGCACAGAGGATGCCCCGGGTGTCCCTGCCTGACGTCATCGCCTGACCTTAATAATACTCCTGTGGATGAATGAACACACATCCCATCAGCTCACACTCCAAAATCCTAGTGCACAGCCTTCCCAGAAGAGAGAAACTCATTTTACCAGCAGAGACGAACGGAATTTCAAGCCTAGAGTCAAAGAGTCAAGAGTCCAACCTAGAAGGACTAGAACCCAGATGAGACCACTAACCCAGAGTTAGACGTTTAAAGTACAGCAGAATAGACCGAATTCAGAAACGTTCAGGGAACGTCTCCAAAATCTAACAGAGCCTCCCTTGTCCAAAGCCCCACCTCGAGAAGAAATTGCATGAAAATCTGTTCCTCGCTTTTTGTGTAATCCTACCAACAATCACAAACCTCCCCAAAACCTTAACCTCATTGGCTGAGAGAATTGAATTGTTTGTTGATGAAGGTCTACATTTCAAACACCAAACTCTTAGAAGCAAAGGCTGAGATAGTGGACTCAGATGAGCATCCCTGCCGTTATATAACATGAATGAATTGAAATGTTTTAGTGGGAAGTGTATGATAATGATCTTCAGAGTGTGGGCATATCCAGAGTTCACAGATCAGACAATATACAGGTAAGTCATTAGCTAACCGTGTGAGCGATTATTGTTGGTATTGTTGTTATTATTATTATCATCATCATAAGATTTCTTGATGTCATCAACAGTTATTAAACTGAACTATTAATTATTATTAATAGCATAACAATTCATTTTCATCTGTTGCTTCTTGTGTTATATATGTATGAGCTGTAAAGCTTATAGGTAAGACTCAGGATAATGATAAGGATCACCTTTATAAACAGGTATGATTTACCGCCGTAGTCAAAAATTATGAAATTAGCTCAGGATTAAATTTACACAAGATTTTAACCATATATATATATATATACACACACAAACAGTAGTGTGCAGTGAAGATTATACACCACCACCTTTGTCAAAAGGGCTCCTAATAAAAATAAGTAAAAAATTACTTTTCTATAATATTTTGATGAAAATGTATCGAACTTCATATGGAATGGTTTAAAGAGTGAAGAAATTAAAAAATATACTACACTTATACAACTTAACAAAATGAAGATGAATCAGAAACTAAGTACTGCCCAAGTATTTATTTTATGTATTATGATGAGAATTTTTGCTGTTGGAGAACATATTGATGAGAATAAGTAAACAAACAACAATATATCGTAATAATAAAAATAACAGTTGCTTTTTTGAAGAAAATAAAAGACGATAATTATTGTGGACACCCTTTACTTTGATTACAGCAGTTAACCTTTCGGGCATCGTGTTCACAGATTTTTAATTTCTTCACTCATTAAACCACTCCGTATGGTCTGAAGTTCATTCATGCTATGCAAAATTAAAAAAAAATCTAATTTGCGACACCTTTAAAATTTTCTGAAAAGTTACTTTTACCTCAATGTACTTGTCGGAACGATTTTTTTAATTTATTTTTTTTGGTTCTCCTACGATAATATTGTTCACTACATTTTCATCCCAAAATTATAGAGAGGTAATTTTTTACTTTTTTTATTAGGAAACCTTTTAGACAAAAAGATTATACAGGTGGTGTATAATCTTAACTGCACACTACTGAATGTGTGTGTGCATGCGTATATATATATGTGTGTGTGTGTGTGTGTGTGTGTATGTATGTATATATATATTAGAAATACGTATCCGTATAAAAATTCTGGATTCATGGACGATACCTCAAACTAATTACGATAAACTCTTAATTATTTTTTACACATGTGTCCAGATGTTTGACTGGTGATTCCTATTTAGCCCACTGTAAGCTTGTCTTATTCTGTGAACGTGCTAGTGCTGGTATTTAGTCGTATATTCTTTATTCACAGTAAGACTGTTAATTAATTAAAAGAACCAGAATAATGAGCAATTTCCCAGTAGTGATGTCTACACCATGTCTTAAGTAGCAAAAGCAGATGGTGATTCAACATCTCTCTGGAATCCTTCATCAAAGCCCAACGCAGAGCTCACTAATTACACCCATTACACCTTCACCAGGTGTGTGTTGAGTACACCAAAGCCCGGGTCGTCCTCTTACACAACCAGCACCACACTTTTATGATGTAATTGTACTAGACAGCGCGTAGGACGTTTCCCCCTGTGTGGCGGTGGAGACCTGGGATAATTCGAGAAGCTGGAAATGTTCGCGGAGATGAGCCATTGGCAGACCGTTAGAATTTGATGAAGCGGCTATGTCAAGCGGACGGAAACTGGGCGGCTTTCTAATCAGAGGTATCTGACGTGGCGTAATCTGAGAACCAGAGCATTATTAATGTAATCAGGAGTGTCCCCTTTTGAGGATTTGATGATAGGATTCAAGGCAACGTAGCTCGGGCTTTTCGGTACAGGTTAGCGCAGGTGTCATCAAGCTCAATGCTAATGACCTCCTGCTGTGGCAGAGGTCCTTTTTTTTCTGCACTCCCTGATAACCCCCATCCATTAGACAGGATTTCATTAGTCACTTTAAGGCAACATGTGCACGGATAAGTCTGGTTCATTAGGCAAAACTTTATTAGATATCCAGGATGAGTAGGTGGGAGTGGAATTTTTGACCATGCTTCTTTCCTGCTGATATGTTTCTAATGCCCTAATGTGCTAAAGTGCTTGTATTTGAGTCCAGTCATCCGGTCGCTAATTTTTTGTACATTATAGAGCACACGGTAAGATGTCATGACCTACACTATACAGAAAATATATCAGTTAAATGAGATCTCTGAGACGAAAACTTGGGTCATCCCAAAACTTTATTTTACACTCTGACAGTAGAAAGTACGTCTTTATTTAATCACACAGACAGAAGTGATGGTCAATAGGATCTGACTGGAAAGAGAAAATGTACATACAAGTAGATTATGACATGCAAAGCAAAGAGAACAGTCAAAACAGAAGATGAATAAACCGTCACTCCAACAGAGGACAAAGTCACCTGGTTAAGTACAACGTGAATACCTAGACAAATTTATATTAGTTTTTTTTATGAAAAGGAAATGATATATCCATTCGCTCTCCGTTCTGTGTGTTAATAGATAGATAGATCATCAGACACAAGCTGTGCTCAAAGTTTAAATCAATCAAATAAGGCAGGAACTTCTTTTGAAATCTTAGAACTAATCATCATCGACTCACATCCGCACACCTTTAACCTACATTTACGCTTGCCCGGTTCAACAGTTTTTCAACTTCAGGTTCAGATGAAGTCTCTTAACAGACCTTTCTGTTAGACGTTCTAACCTTTCATGGAGTTGCACCCGAGGCTGCTGGAAGAGCCGATGCGGTCCAACCTTCCTCCGAAGCAGCCGGAGAAGCCCTTGCTCCTTGTGGACAGCAGCAGGTCTATGAGGTGCTTCCTCTGCATCTCGAGTCCCTCGTCCGTGTCGGAGTCCTCATTCGGAGCGGTAGCTTGGTCCTCCCTGCCTGGAGAAGCCTGGCCTTGACCTAGTGCTCTGCTCCTCTCCTCGTAATCCGCCGCACCTTCGGTGTCCTCTTCGTCTCCCAAGGCTCCTTCAAGCTGCTGGAGCAAGTTCTGAGAAGCACATCGTGAAGGAGGTTCCGTGTTAGACTTGATCATTTTAACAGCTGTCGAGTCAAGAGCTCTCTATGTTCTTATGGTCATCTTGAGACGTCAAAGAAAATAAGCGGGGCGCTTTACGTCACGCTAATATAGCGGTGTCTTATCTGATAGGAACCCGTGTTTGGCACTGGGTTACTCTGGCTTTTCGGTCACTGTGTGATCACTACCACTGTGGGCTGCTATATACGAAGAAAGGTGTAGCCAACCCGGAGGAAACTATTGACCGTCGAGTCTGTTTTCACATGCAAGAAATTTGCTTGTTTATGTCCAGATCTTCTCGATTCTTCAAAACCTTACACGCGATATTTCTTCACATCTGTTTGATCGTCAGTCATTTGAATAAACAGATAAACTACCAACGTGTCCAATTTGTTTACACTTACCTTGATCTTGCTGATGCTATTTGCAGAATTGTGCCTGCTGAACACATGAGCTTGTACAGTGAACTCCTGACAAAGCAGGACCAGGAGTCCTGCTAGAAAAAGTCCTTTAACCATCCCTGGCTTCCTTTTTGAGACTCGGCTGTATGTTTCTGTGAGGGTCGTGTGCTTGGCTCCTTCTTTTATCGGGACGCCTAATGATCCAGGACTCATCTTTTCGCGGGCCACGTGAAGTGCATTCCAACACCTCGCCTCCGATAGGATGCTGTGCTACATTTCCTTTTAAGTGGCTGTTTGGTGCTACATGATGTGCCTTTGAGCGAGAGAGAAAGAGAGAGAGAGAGAGAGAGGTTGTGGTGGGTGACGAGTCAGACACAGTCAGTGACCTTAGGAACAGTTTTTGATGGTAGGAAGACGACGTGACACCCATCATCAGGCATCCGTCCACTACACATGCCTTGCGTTGTTGGAGCATCAGGTCAGAGCTGATAAGTTCAACCTATACTAAATATACTGTTTGGTTGGTCAGACTGCGGATATTCCATATTTAGACTAAGAAACTAAGAAAAGGTGCGACAATTCATGAATCACAAACAAAGGTGCTTTTATGATGACACGCTTGATTCTTTTCTCTGGTGCTGCTTTAGTATGTTATTAATACTGTATAAGATAAGACATGCTGATTTAACTACCGTTTCTTTAAATATGTAAATAGCTTTGTTCTGATTGGCCAAGACCTTTATCAATCACACAGATGAATTTTATGGTGCTCAGTACACAAATTTATATTTTTTATATGACTTTTTTTATTAGTCTTTTGTACTAGATCACAAATGATCAATTATTCACCAAATAATTAAAAAAAAAATTATTCACTTAATCCTATTAGGGTCATGAGGACGTCTCCTCTGCTTCTGGCCAAAGGCGGGGTACGTTTACGTTTACGTTTATATTTACATTTACGGCAATTTTTTAGATGTGACAATTTAATCTCACTTATACAACTGAGCAGTTGAGGGTTAAGGGTCTAGATCAAGGACCCAATCTGTACCGCCGACCTTCTGATCAGTAACCCAGAGCCTTATCCACTGAAGCACCAGCCTAGGGGGCCTAGGGGCAATTACCATTTGTCCGTGTGCATATTTTTCAGCAGCGCGAGGAAATTGGAATATCCTGAGGAAACTCACTCAACGTGAATTCCGCACAGAAACGCCCTTGCAGAACATGGGACTCGACCCCAGGAACTGCTTGCTGTGAGGCGGACATGCTAACCACTGTGCCAGGACGGCCACACCGGCACGTCTGAATCGTGCCTTTTTCTAAAGCATTTCCACTCGGTTTAGTAAATGCAATCAGTTAGAAACTTTTTTTTGCATGTTTGCATGTTCTCCCTGTGCTTGCGTGGGTTTACTCCGGGTACTCCGGTTTCCTCCCACAGTCCAAAAACATGCACAGTAGGCTAATCGGCTGTTCCAGATCACCCCTAG
>JBCNYG010000012.1:10863341-10897086 GCA_039654305.1 Porochilus rendahli | reverse complement strand
GAGCTATACACACACACACACACACACACACACACACACACACACATATGTGTGTGTATTTCTTGACCATTTTTAAAGTGGCTGTCTGTTAAGTGCAAAGCTAGCTGGTCCACTCGATCAAGTATTGTTGCTTTATTTTTCTTTAAACAAAGTTTTACATAAATTTTATAAAATTGTATTATTTTAATATTAATGTTGTGGATTTTTAAAGAAGGGGATTAACTTTGACACAATAATATTGCAAAGGAAAACACAGATTAATATGTCTTCCTTGGAATCTAGGCACCCCAAAGCTATTAAGCTATTTCTGCTCTCCTTTTTTTGCTTTGTTCTTGGGAAATCATGCCAAAAGACTTAATTAGGCTGAATAATAGCCAAGCATGTGCAGCCTGTAATCCCCTGCACTGAAGGCGTGTGTTAATGGTTTCCTTGTCATTCACTGAAGTTATAAGAAAACATGTTTCCTTTCAGCCTCCTGAAACATGTTCTCTGCATGCTGTCTGGGCTGAGCGCCCTGCATCTCCCCCCGCCATCATGTTCTTTCTTCTTGATCTTACTTTCTTTTGTGCTCTCCCCTTCTGCTTTTTTCTCCCATTCTTTCTCTCTCTTTAACCTCCCTTCCTGCAGTTTTGATTCATCTGAAGGGAATTATGATGAATCTGTTCGGGTTGGCACACAGTCTGCCTTCCCGTCCTCAAACGAGAGAACAAATTACTCACTTCCCTTCTTCATATTAAACACACTTTTTTCTCTTTTTCAGGTGGTGTCCCAGACCTTGTTGTTTTTGCAAGCGCTGAAAGACTTAAAGGTATTCATGAACCTTTGACTGTGACTCACTCACCCGCCAAACACATATCGCTGAACCATGTGTTTACCTTATGCAGCAAGCAAATAGTGCTTTATATTATTTCATATGCACCAGAAATTCAATATTCATGAATCCCTTATGCATAATGTATTATGTGGTAGTCCACCTGTCTGTAATGGTAAACAAGGTCAGAAACACTCATTTTAAAATGGTTTTGCAATCAGTTTGACATGCAGTTTCTGCATAAATGCACACCAGTTTTGTCCCGTACCTGTTTATATAAACTGACTAAATAAACCATGCTGGTGAAATGAAATCATTCAGAATCTTAAAACCATTAGTGAATAAATAAAAATAATTATTAATGTATAAATATATGAATATACAATGGAATTTTGTGTTCTGTAAATGAATCCTACACAAATCAAAATTCCTAAACATGCTTTAACATTTTGCATATTTGCATAAATGGCCAAATATGGAACTGTGTGAAAGGCAAGTATTTATATTAGAAGTAAATCAATAAATAAAAGTATTTTTATGGCCAATAATAAATCTTTTAAACTATATATTGATAAATAGTTAATACAATAATAGGTATCTTAATAAATATTTAAGCACGGAAGTGGTGTAGAGTGCAGGAGTGAGGGATTATACAGACTTATTTACAGAATTGAGGAGAAGCACATTCACACCTCCTAAATGTATTTGGTAGAAAAATGGTGTATCGCAAATCATAAGCTAGTCTGGACAAAATCACATGGAACTAAGGGTGGGCGGTGTATCCAGAAGTGTTATCATGATAAAAATGTCATATCATATCACTCCATACTGGTAATTATCATGACAAATTTATTTTCCAAATCTAAATGTGTAAACACCATTCAGTCATAATATTAATGCCACTTTAGTGGTTTGCAGCTAGGCACCTTCATATAGAGCAAGATGCAATGTGCTGGGTGTTCTGACATCTTTCTATCATAGCCAGCATTTCCAGTTTCAGCAGTGCTACAGTAGCTTTTCTGTGGGTTAACGCATTAGCCTTTGCTCCCCATGTGGAATAATGAATTCCACATTGGGCACCCATGACACTCTTTATGCCGGTTTTCCTTTCTTGAACCACCTTTGGTAGGTAGTTACCCCTGCATACCAGGAAAACCCCACCAGACCTGCTGTTTGGGAAATCAATAGACCCAGATGTTTTTCCATCACAATGTGGATCCTTATGCTTGCTATTTTTTTCTGCTTCAAACACATCAACTTCAAGAACTGACTATTTACTATCTGTCTAATACATCCCACTTCTTGTGTCGCTTCACCTGTCAGTGGTCACAATATTTTCTAATTTATGGCTGATCAGTGTTTATGAGGTAATCGATAGCTTTTTATTTTCCTTATAGTTTTCTTATACTGTTCCTAGTTTATTTTTTGTTCTGTAACTCTTGGAGTTTGGAATACTTGAAGGGATTAAGTCAGAAGGAATATAGGTGCTTTTCAATGAATATGGCTTTAGGTTTAATATTTTATTGGCTTATTTATTTATTTTTACTACGTGCACCATTGTTTAGTGTTGCTTTAAGAGTGCACACTTGTACATTAACCACAGTTTAGCTGATAAACTGGGAACTTGATGAGCAGCTAGACTAGCTGTGGAGTGAGTCACACAGCTTTCATACCATGTTCTGTCATGTTTAGTTTTATATTATCCAGCAAAGAGAGTTCAGTGGATTTGACCTGCTTGTGACACGTGTAGAATAAAAGGTGTTACTGTTTTCCAACTTTACAACAGATGTCGAGTGAATGATTGTGTAAGTACATCGGTTGGACATGTGTAAGCCATGACTTGCAGCTAGGTCACATTTTCTGCAGTAATACTATTGTAGAAAAATTGACAAAGAAATCTTAATTCTGGTCATCATGCCAACCCCATTGTACAGATGTTTTGAAACATTTTGTTGGCGTTTTATCTGATGTAAATAGATAAGTTAAAAATCTGAACCGTAGTCAGTGTCTTCCAATCATTAAGCTATGCAAAATACAAAACACACACACACACACACTCAAACAAAAAAATCAACACGGTAGCGGAATTTATAAGACACATTAATTGCAAAGGTTTCATATCTGTCGTGTCATGAGCAATAGTGGTCTATTGTGGTCTAGTTTTTTCCCTTATTTAATGGTTTGACCTACAATGGAAGTTCCTAATGGAGCAGCACTGGTCTGTATCTCAACAGAATCTAAACGCAGTCTCAGACTCAGGAAGGAACAGGAAGTTAGTGGGACCTGTTTAATTTGCATGCCAAGTAAGTGGTATCATTTGCCAGTATTCAAAACAGATTCATTGATGTCAATGTTACATTTTTGGAAATTATTCATATCAAACATTTGTTATATTTATTTTAAAAAAAATAAAATAATAATAATAATAATATATATATATATATATATATATATATATGATGTACGAAGTTACTGAAATGGTTAAAATATAAAGAAACACACCCCAAAACATTCTTGGCCCTACACGATATACAAACTAGACCTAACTTGCATGGCTCTTGTATTTCCAGCAGCACCTTTTTTGAACTTTACTGGCCTTCAACAGACTACAGACTAGCTTGAGTAATGATGTTTAAGTGATTTTATTGTGTATTACATTAACTGTCTTACTGCAACCATTTGAACATTCAGATCCAATCTACTGATTGATCAGGGGAGCTGGTTGATATCCTGCTTCTAGCGGTAGTATGCACAAGACGCCTTATAACAAACTCCGTAACATCGTAACAGTCCAGTCAATATTGGCATGATGCTAAATTCAGTGATGATCTTAGCCTCCCTTTCATGCCAATGCATAGTAGACACAGGATTCAAACAGGTTACTATATTTGGCATCCTTTAGGATTTCTGATTGCAGCTACAGTAGCAGTTTGCTTGGCTTGCTGTATATAATAGACTTAAAGGGTACCTGTAGTGAATTAGTGTTAATAGGTATTTAAAACAGTCACGTATAACATCAGCTGTTCCCTCGGCAGCATCACTCCTTGCCTGTTTTCAAAGTGTTCGTGAGTGTTATGACTCTAGGCATGCTCGGAGACACGTTGCTTTTCTGATTGGCTGTTCCAACCTAGTAGTGACATGAATTCGTTGGATTGGCTGGGCTATGTCTCTGACCCCTATAACACAACTCTTTATCAGCCAGCGGTGAGCTGCACAAACAATAAGAGATTTCTGGTACAATGTTTGCTGCATATTCCTTCATTCATTCATTTCCTGAACCGCTTGTTAGGGTCACTAGAGGTTGGTGCCCATCTCAGCTGACTCTGGGTGAGGGAAGAGTACACTCTGGACAGCTCGCCAGGCCAGCGCAGGGCGGAAACACGCTGATGGCTATGCAGCATGCTCTTGACAAAAATCAGCAATGTTTTTTTTGTTTTTTACACCTCACACCATCAAGAGTGAGAGACATGGCCGGCATTTGATAACGCAATTAGCTGCACTGGGAGCACCTTGGGATCAGTAATCCAGTACCCCACCACCAGGCCACCACTGCCCTCGCTATCAATTAAATGTATTACACACACATACAAATTATGCTGTAAGGATAAAGGTATCAATACAAGACTCTTTAAAAGTGGCTTATTAACCTGCGTGTGGATTTCATGCCACATACAGAGATTACTGTACTGTCCTTACAGCAAGAGAGGCACAAACTCTAGTTTTCTGGAGAAGCATGGTCTAACAAATGGGTCTGCTTGTGAAGTTGGGAAGCCACATCTGGTCCTGAGATGTGCTGGTCTGCTCACACATATCAATTATCATGGTTTGCCCAATTATGTTTAAACAAAGACTGGCTGGGTTCTGGAAGTCATCACATTTGGCTAAAGACTGGTCATGATTGTGAAATGCTACTCTACAAGGAGTGTTTTCTCTTGGTTGAGGTACTTTGAGCTGTGTCACTCCAGGACATCTGCAGTGCTGCTGTCTGGATAACACCATGGACTTTTTCCAAATGACACAGGTTAACATTGCCTCTACCAATAGTGTGAATGTTTGTTAACTGTGGTTCACTCAGAATCAGAACGTTAGATAGATGAGCCACAGTATTTATTGTAAATACTGCATCTGTCACTTCGTTGGAAGAGCTTGGCAAGTGTGTGCCACAAGGCATTCCAGTGATTCTCACCACCCTTGGTGTTACTTATAGCACCTGAAATTATTCTTGGGTTGACGCTACTTCAAGATTTGCTTTGTCATGGGGTCATGCACATGGTTGACAAACATTGGAATTGCATGGAGAAGAAAAGAGAGATTGTGTGCTTTGTTCCAAATGAAAATGCCACAGAGATGCACTGTTCTTGGGTGTTAATATCACAGAAATCGTGAGATTTGGTAAAAGTTATTGTAGAATTTTGTTAGTTAGAAAGCTATTTTATTATTCTAAATCTTTGACAAGAAATGGGGATAATTTGATAATTTTGTTAATTTGTCACACGTCTTCTTGTTTATGGTACTTGACTGCACATGGGACCAAGTTTAAATTATTATTTTTACATTTATCCTAGTTGTAATCTTCAAAATGTTGTCATTTTTTTAAAAAATTATTGATGACAAAAATCGAGTCTGTTAGTGCCTATAACAAATAAACAATATGAAAACAGAAAAAGGAACAGTGATTAAAATGATAGAAAAATAAAATAGTTTAACTGAAAACGTTTGTTTGGATTGGTTGACAATAACAGAACTGAACAGCAGAGAAACCTCTAAACCTCTCTTACCCTGGCAAAAATCTGCTGAATTCTAGATTGTATACCCAGCCAGACATGTGCCTCCATGCTTTTGTGGCTTTTAAACTGCTTGCCCCTATAAAACAACATCTGTGCCACCAAGTAGTTTGATACATATTTAAACTTCGGTTATGAAGGAAAATCTTCCAACGCTAAAGAAAAATCCTTGTTTTTAAAGCGTATGAACCAATTTCAGCACATTTGGCTACTCTTTTGCTAATCTCTTAATTGAACATTTGTTTCTAGATCACCATCACAATCCAAGAGCTCTACTATGAGTGTTTGTTATTTGGCCGTTATCTGAAAACTGGGAGTGAGGGTGGGTCATGTGGTTGCAACCCAAGAATCGAAGTGATGTTGTTTTGCTAGGCTAATTTTGAAAATACTGGAGAAAAATTCAGTGTAAACCATTACAGCCAGTGTGAATGTTCTCATTTTTTCAACGCCAGATGGATACATGTGCTTCATTATGATTCTCCCAGGGCACATCTTTAAACCTATTTAAGCATTTCCTGTTCTTTTCTGACCACAAGACAGCCAGATGTGACTTCTAGAAACACAGAATCACTGCATTACACACTCTTAGGTAACTTCTTATATTGCAAATATCAAGCAGCTGGTAAGCAGAGCTCATTCTGGCTCATTAATTAATTTTAATTTCTATGTAATTTTTTTCTCTAAGAAAAAAAGATGCTGCTTATATGGTTAAAGGTATTTAATAAGTTCTTTGCATTCTGATGAGTTTCTGCAAAGTTTAAAGTATAGGCGACTTTGTTTAGACACCAATTACCATCAAGGTCTATTTGTGAGAGACTGCCGTGTTAACTACAGGAGACGAGAAAGAAATTAATCAACAGGCAAGCTGTGACATAACAAACAGCACGGCAGACAAGGCCGAGCTAAGGGTGCCATTTCCAACATGTACCCAGTGTTTATCTGTTTGATGTGCGTGACACCTTTTTTCCCGTCGGGAATTAATGTCGCGGAACATTCCACCCGAGCACATGTCTTTTTCATCTACTCAATGGGGGAAAAAGTGACACTGGAGGTGACAGTTCAATTTGCGCAGAATGGATGATGGCTATCAGCGGCGCGCCTAGTGTGTTGATTTCTGTTTGTGGCTGCCAGTGGAGTTGTGGCTGTACGAGGAGCCCGAGAGCCCGTCTTCTCATCTCCGTTTGGACAGCTATAGCACTGTCAGCGCTTCGGCTTTTCACGCAAATTATCCCTGCATTTCCCTTCCCCTCTATAAAGGGCACAGTGATCTATAGCTTCAATTTCCCCACTCGCGCTGTTCTGAGGATTGATCTCTCTCCATAAATGATGATGATTATTATTTTTGCAGTGCGCCGTCTTGTCACCTTTATTAGCTCCTAATGTGCTAATGATGAGCCCTCCTATTCTGTCATTCTCTCTATTTGTTTCTGTTTCTCTCTCTCTCTCTCTCTCTCTCTCTCTTTCTCTCACATTCTCATACACTTTTTATACCCTTTCTTTTTTTATTCTTTTTTATTGTCATTCAGTTCTTGCATCTTTCCATCTCCTGTTATATCCCACTATGTAGTATAATTCTCTCTCTCTCTCTTTTTCTCTCTCTCACACACCCACCCACACACACACAGACACACACACACACACACACTTGTACTCTCAGTTGTTTCTCTAGCTACTATTCACTCGTAGACATCTCCTTGCCTTGAGGTCAAAGCTTCCTTAATAAATAAATATCTCATGAGACTTTGATTACATAAGGGCTGATTAATAATAATGGAAAAAAAGCATTAGGATGATAACTTAATTTTTTTTTTGCAGGAATACAAACTGAAAATATTATTCTGAATTAAGTATTGTAGGCCTAGTATAAAATGCTCCAGCCTGGTCAACAACCTGAAGACAGTAATATATGTTTAAAAAGGCACTGTTAAGAATCTCATCCAGTGAAACCCCAGCTGTGTCATAATGAACCATTTTACTATTTTTATGATTGTTATTAAAGTGTCTTTTCCATGTGAAAATTATGGCCACTCCACTACATGGTCACTGCAGTTCTTGCACCACCCGGCCACCTTTTTGCCTTCAAATGAAACATTGCTTTGTCTTTTCAGGTGGTATGAAGAAAAAACAATGGTAAAGTGTATACCAGAGCTGTGGTTTTGGCAACTGTGATCTGTTTGTTCTGTATGTCTTCAAAATGCTTCCATGCACTAGGAACACAGATATCTGATTCGTGAAGAAATACCTGTTCAATGGAACAGTTATCCAGTGAATGGAATAAATATACATGACTGGAAAAACTCTTTCAAAGTCTATGTCTGTATCTTTCCAGTAAATATAAATGCAAATGTCTGTTTACGTTTCCCGTTGAATAGTGAACTAAACTGTATTGGTAACAAGACCTCCTTCCATCTGAATCTAAGTAATGGCAAGTCTTTCAGATCTTTTTGATTTCAATAAGTTAAACCGGACCTACTTGGTATTTTCATAAATGCCAAAGGACAGGATGTTAATCGTTTAATTAGATCAGGCATTTAGCTCCTGATTGGCGCATCGACAAGGTGCGTGACAATCAACCCGGTAATTGGAAGTTCGAATCCGGGTTGATTCCATAGCCATCCATGACCGGGATTCCATGGGAGCTAATTGGACTAGCTCTCACTGGAGGGAGGGATGGCATACGCTCACTTCCCTGTCACAGCGATCAACAGCCAATCATGGGTGTCTGTGAGCTCATTCATACGAGGGGGCGGATAGTGATTTCCCTCAGATTGTGTTAGGCCGCCCCCAAATACGCATGCGCAGCAGTTCCTAAAGAGGTGGGTGGTAGCGTTGCATGTCACGAAGGGGGCATGCGCATGTTTATGCCCCTCCCTGGCTGGTCAGCGTATGTCAGAGGTAAGGCGAATCCTCACTGGAGGGAATTCAATATGACTAAAATTAGGGGACACAATGGAGTGGGGGGGCGAGATTTAAAAAAAAATATATATATATATATATTTCTTTCTCCACTCACTTATTCCAGTTTTTCTTTTAAATTGTGTGTGAGTAAAAGTGAATGGCAGTGAATTGCACTTACTGTGCCAGTATCATATTGTACATAACATAAATGTTTAACATTAACACAGCAACAAATAACAAAAGACAAGCACTGGAGCCGCAACCCACCAGCAACTCTAGGTTTTGCCTGTGCTACCACCCATATTATGGCAATATTCACTACAGGCTAAGGGAAGGACAATTTAAGGACTGCTGCACCCATTTCTAAATAAAAAAAATACTTTGGGGATAAGTAGATGATGCAAATAGTGTCTGTGCATTTAAAGTGATCCTAATAGCTTTTGTATCGATGTTTTCATGGACCAGTAATTTAGTATTGTACAAATGTCCAATCATTACTTAATTAAATCACTGTGCTCAAACTTTACAGTGTTAAATAAACAGTTTTCATTAAACCAACTCATACCCTGGAGGTAGCCTAAAGTGTGCACATCTGTATATTTAGGTGTGCGTGTGTGGGTTCTAGACTGAGAGGCAGGGTAATGGAGGAGCTTCTAACAGTGGGCCACTTCCCTTATCATCAGCAGAGACGCTGTAAACCCCAATCTCAGCAGTTTTGTACTGCCCTCCAAACTGCAGGCCCAGCAACCCTGTATTAATGGATAGAGGGGAGAGCCAGAGAAAGAATGACTGAGCCTATAAGAAAATTATATTCAGCAGATTTTCGCCAAAACATTTTCTTTGCCTGAGCCCTGTCAAAACAGCCAAGGTCAGATCCTGATGGACCACCATTTGAATCTGTAAGCAGGAGAGCAATAAAGAGTAAGGGTGGCCTAAACAAAGCTGTGGTTAATATTTAAAAAGAAAATAATGGAAAAACAATGTTCAGAAAAATGCAAAAAGGGAGAGTCAAGCATTCCTGTTATTACAGGAAGCCCGTTTAAATTATTTATCAGTCATGTGTTTTACATCAAGTTAAATATTGGGAATATTAAAATGTTCAAAAATGTAGAGCACGACATTCTACATTCAAAAACAGGGCCATTTACAGATTTAACAAAAGAGCATAACTTTTTTTGTTTAATGGAATGGTGTGTCTCTATAGGAGAGGATTTCCCAACCACAATTTAGTTTTTTTACATCCTGTCTCTCTTCAAAACTTTCTTAATGTATTAACAAGTTTGGATTTGGATTTGTTTTTTTGAGATATGGATCTCCATTTTTATATTTTCACAATAAGTATAGGTACATTTAATTCTATGCATGTGATGGTAACTTTCTGTGGCACAGATTTCATCTCCATATTCCCCCTTTTCTGACCTTGAAGCTAATTTATCTCTGGCATCTACTTGGACCTAGTTAAGCATAAACTTTTTTTTGTTAGGCAAAAGGCATATTTCACTTCAGTTCGTCTGAGACATCAATAGGAAGTCAGTGTGCCTGGGCGACAGTGCTTGACACACTGAACATTTTTGTGTATATTGGCAGTAGAAAGATGATGAACTCACTGAGGAATCTCTATTAATGGGCCCTGTGGCACCAGGAGAGGCAGCCCATGAGTACATAATACATGGGGACAAGTCGTATTTCTGAACAGGATCTCAAGAGCACAGAAGGTTTAACTGTTTAAAAAAATAAGCGTATTAGATATTAGTGTAAGTAGGATGACATTCTTGCTGTTTGTCCCTCAAATTAAGAACAGCAACGGCAAGGAAAAACTTGCTCAAACTGTTTTTTTCCACACTTAGTCAGTGCCCTTAACACCATCCAAAGAGAAAATCTCCCCAGGCTTCACCAGGCCTCTATTCTCACTCTATCCATTGCTTGGTTACTAAAGTCTGTCCTACTCTTTATCCTTATTTTTTAGATTAAACATTAACAATATTGTCCTACACTGTTGGAAATTACACTTGGGCATCAAGAAAACATTTCACATACAGTATATAAAATACATACATGGGGACAAGAAACAAATATAAAACATAATAATCAATATAGTAATCAACACATATGTTATTTACATGGATAACATATTTATTTAAATAAATAAAACCTATACTGCCAGAAAGGAAAAATTACTGGAAAAATAGATTGAATGTTTCATCTTGAAGTATTTAAATAGGGATAGAAACAGGGATAAGAGATTTTAAATCTATTCGAAAGACAGTTTGGCGTTTTAAAACCTCTTAAGTGATGGCAGTCTTACACCTGTGATCTTCCATGCATTATGAGTTCATGCCTTCAGAGTCACTGAGATGTTACCAATCCAAGTTGTGATGCCGTATCTAATCAGGCTGTCCAAATCATTTAGAATAATTTCTTCTATGTAAAATCTGAGTAGTGTGACCCTGGATTGTGTAAGAAATCATTACGCGTAGTCAGATTGGCAGATTTACAAAAGATTAAAATAACTTATCTGTGCACTGTGGTCACCCAATGGAAAGACACTTAGTTACACTAGATGGAGCTAGTTAATAATAAGACTTTTACTCTGCGTCTGAGCAGGACTGGGAAACAAACCAAATGTGTTTCTGAGTCTTGACTGGTGTCTGATAAATGTAATAAAATCCCAGATAAAATCGAGTAGTGATTTAAATTTAATTTAACCTTCTTTATTTAAGTTTCTTGTTGAGTTTGGGCTCGTTTTCATTCGAAAGATCAATTGAAGAACCACATGAAACATTAATACGATAGGTTGATTATTTTTCTTCCTTGTCAGTACAACCAGTAATTGAGATTTCTCATGAGCTGTATGTCCAGACGTCAGCGTTTGACGCATTGCCAGTTTAATCACAGACTATTTGTGGTCAGATAACACTACATGGTGTCAGAAGCATGGTCTCTGACCCTAACATATCCGTTACACCTCTAAGTTGTCAAACCTAGGAACTGGCATTACCAGGTAAAGCACTTTCCTCAAACCTCCAAGAACAGATTCGGTAAAATCCCCTGTCTGAACTGACAGGCAGTTTCTTTACTTTGGGTAATGTGCGATTTACTTAGCAAAGGCAGGAGAAGGGAACTCCAGACCTTGAACCTGTCTTGCGGTTAACTCTGCTTATTGGCAGAGGCTCTGTTCGATTGTAAATGGTCTGCTTAAGCTTGATCATTATGAGGGAGCAGGCACTGCTGTTGCACAGCGTACGGGCTCTGAAACACAAAGAGCTCTTTTCTTGAATAATTGGTGATTACCAGAGGAACAGGCACAGCCTGTGAGTGTGTGTATCAGTGGGGGGAGCGAGTCAGTCTGTGGTCTGCTGGCAGCATGTGGTTGTGATTTAAGCAAGGAAGGTGTGCCACTGTACACTTAGCTGGCATCTGCAGAGTGCCCTGAGCGTGCTGAAGCAATTGGCCCCACCTCTGCAACCTTCTCCACCTTTGCAACACTTCAGCTGTAACATATGCACAGGGATCAGCCAAACAGGTCTGCCTCATATGCCCACAATTTTCATCGCTGCCTACCTCAGTACAAGAGAAGTTTGTAAACGATCCCAATGTGTTTTTTTCCCCCCCACTCAAGAGTATGTGATTTGCATAAATGAGTGTTGCTGTCTGGTCCATATTGGCCTCCTACTTGCTTTTCAGGTTGACCATTTATGTTTCCAGTAAGTGATCAGGTTCAGTGGTATGTAATGAGACGCGTGGAATGCCAAAACAGAGTCAATAAAGCGATGAACATCAAAGGTCTCACCCTAGTACCAAGGACAATGGTCTCCCCCGGCTGAATGGCTGATCCATCACCTTTTAATGATGCTTTGTTCATCTGTTCTCAGGGGTCACTGCTCAGTGCATCTCTAATCAGAGGAGTGCTTCAAGACTTTGGGCAGCAGCCAGTATCTGATGCATTCAAGTAATTCAGCCATCCCAAGACTCCTGAAATGCATTTCCTCTTCTTTGGTGTACTGACCGAGGGGTCCTAATTTAATTGCACATCTTGCTGTTGTTCAGCTTGGATAGGCAGAAAGCCAATTGAATGCTGCCTCAAGCTGCCCAGAGAGAGAGAGAGAGAGAGAGAGAGAGAGAGAGAGAGAGAGAGAGAGAGAGAGATAAAAAGGCTGGAGATTTTAAGCGTTGTGGAGCAATTGAGTTCTAAGATTGTTACCTTGGTAACATAGCTCATAACATATCCAGGTTTAGAAGACTACCCTTATACTTAAATTGTTTAAAAAAAAAAGATATTAATTTGAATAGCACATTGTGTTCCTTAGAATTACAAGCAAACATATGTTCCCAAATACATATGCAGGTATGTGAGCGTGGATAGTCGTCCCTTCTTATGCATGTACTTTGAGATCATGTTAGTTTACTCCGGTCTTTCCATTGCAGTTTTTCATGGGTCTTGTCCTTCTGTCTGTGTCAGCTGCCAGAGCTAGATGTTTATTTTCTGCTGATCTATGATCAGCTTATTCACCCAACATCTAAGTTAGCACTTTTAACAGAAGCCACAGGACTGGTGTCAGCATAGTGCAACAGGGCAGCTGGATCAGCGCAGAAGTGCAGAACATATGATACATCGCTGGAGTGAGTCACCACCGTGCAGGCCGTTTTAGAACTGTGGTCGTGAGAAAGCTCAGTATTGTGCATCAGTCATGTGCAGTGGATACTTTTCCTAGACAAAACAAACGCAGATGATTATGATTTTGGCTATAAGTGTCTTCCGGTTAACAGAGACAAATTTGTGGTTGCATTCCTGCATAGAAATCAGTGGAAGGTTTGTTTAGCAGCATTTATTTAGTGTATGCAGCAGTTATTCAAAGAGCAAGTGTATCCTAGGGGCATGGCAGTTAAACTTGAGGATGAGGTAAGAGATCACAGAGGTTCGGGTTAGACGTTAATCTGGCCTCAAAGCAACTTTCGGCTCCATAAAACATCACTGTGTTTCTACAGGGTGTCCACTTTCATGGTGGCAATTCAACTTCCTCCTGTCTCACTTCTTTTTTAAATTTAGCACAACAAAATCAAACAAAATACCTCACAGTTACACTGAAATTGTGGGTTGTTTTAGGTTTTTTATACTTTTTTAATACTACAATTGTTTATTTAAAAAAAAATGCAAATACTGCAGATTAAAACTAGATGACTGAAAGTACTGTTATGTTCTGTTACAGTGATGTATATAAGGATGAAGTATTTTTTTTTTTCTCTTGCTAAATTATATTTTTTATGAATGAAATTAAAAGCTCAATTGAAGCCATGCACCCACAGTGTAATTTAAGTCAGTGTGGTGTAAATCATTTTTGTGGCCACAATTAAATATTCCCACCAGTCTAAAACGTCCACAATATTATGTTCTTGTAGAGACCACCAGATAAATCTGTGCTGTCGGCTCTGATTCACTACGCCACATTAAATTCTTTTAGATCAATTAAACTTAGCAGCTCGGTTTACAAGTGACGAGTTTTAATGATCGCTGGTAGGAGCTGTGGTGGGAGTTACTGAAAGTTGCAAATGCACACAATGGGAAAACCCCAAAGTGAATAATTCGGAAACTTGTGTTTGTGTGTGTGTGTGTGGGTGTGTGTGTGTTTTATAACTCGTCTAGTCTAGTCACCTGAGAATTAAATTTTTTTTTATTCACTTTGGTCACCAGAGATGGCATATTATATATCTTTTTATATTTTAAATGACTGGTAATGCTTGGTGAGGATCTGGATTATATATCACTTGATTATATTTTTATCACTAGCGGAGTTTAAAGAAGCTAGAAATAAAAGTGTAGAGAGAGCTCTTAATGATTATTAGTGGTTATTTTTTCCTATGCGGTATTAAAACTTAACTTTTTTTTTTATTGTCCAACAGATTAAACTTTTGTTAAAAATAAATAGCATTGTTAACAAGAGACAACAGGCTACAGAAGCCTATGCCGGATCAAATTTTTACCCCAAATGCAGTGTCTGAATTATGCAACATGCAGCGTTTGGCTGTCGCAGAGAACAGAGTAGGAGCATTAAAAAATTGCTGAATATATTAACTTTTACGACCCCGGTGCGGCACAAGCATCTGTGATTTCACACGGTTTATGTACAATTTACAGTTGCGGTATTGAATGACATGGTGGCAGAGGTAACCCGAGCCGTGGTGGTGGCTAAGTGTCCGTTTTTGGTGAGCAGCACGCATGCTTTCCCGGCCGTGCTGTGGCTTTACTGCCTCTTCCAGTGCACAGAGGTGTGGGCAGAGCGGGATGCCGAGTGTCACGGCTGCTAAATAAGCGCTACGGCGCTGTTTGCCTAGCATAATGGGCTAATGGGAAAAACACATGGGGAGCGAGAGATCTTGCTTTCACAGGGAGCAATGGAGAGTTTCTGTGGGCGTGGGTAATACGTCTGACCATGACTTACTCTCAAGTGCTATAAGAGACGTAATCGTTTGTAGTTCAATGATAACCAATTTCAAAGCAGCCTTTTAGGCTACAACAGGGGTAACATAAAAATTATAATAATTCCCCTTTTCCTTCTAGGAAAAAATCATGCATCTATGGGACAGATATTAACTTATAATCATTTGTGACAAATTGGTGTTTTGATGTTTTATTTTTAACCACTTTAGAAACATAGACAAGTTGGTAATATAATTTGTTGTCAAGTTAATATTTACTGCAGCACAGCTGTGCAATTCTGGAATTAAACCTTCTGGAGGCCTATGTGCCTTTTTCATTTCACATATAGTTCACATGGGTTTACCCCAGGTATTTCAGTTTCCTCCCACAGGGCAAAAACATGTGGATGAGATCAACTGGCTACTCTAAATTGCCCGTAGGTGTGACTGGCTAAATATCTGTCTGTCTTTCTGCTTATCTGTGTCACCAGAATAAATTGGTGTCACTGTCAGCTGGGATCGGCTTCAGCTCACCTGCCCCTTGCAATGTACGTTGCGTTTAGATAATAAATGAAAGGAGTGCATATTTAGCAGCATGTATGTGTCATCTATTCATCATATATAAGGAGTATACTTTCAAGACAGGGATGATAAGAGAGACATTTCTTTTATATACAATATACATTATGATATACAGCATAAACCAGTATGATTTTATAAGGTGGGGTCTGATAGGCTTGCTATCTCAGAGATATGTATTCCGAGTAAATAATGTTTTAATTAAAATGACTTACAGTTTGTCATTAGGGGCAGCCCTCATGTGTGTGTTTTCATGTGGTCTATAGTAGAAGTGAATCTTGCCCGCAAGCTGCTCTTCTGGTTGCCTCATACTGCTTGTCATGGCTTTTTAAATGCTGGAAAAATATTTATTTCTTTATTTATTTTATTTATTGGATATTTTCATCAAACAACAAAAAAAAAACTAACTTATAGGTCTCTATGTTGCAACTCTGAATGTTCACCTGCCAGCACGTCTTTGCTGTGCGTTGCACATGCACAAGATTTAAGTAAGTGTTTATATTTCTGCCTGCCCAGACGACACAATCCTCTTTAAATTACAAACTAATTACTCGAGACAGCTCAAGAACTTGCCTGACCCGACCACTGATAACTTGAGTTGAGCTGATTCCCAACACTAACTTCTTCCCTGGTCATCCACATCAGGCCCTGCCGACGACTGGAGCCTGTTTCTTGCAGGAAGCCGATAAAGTGACGTTTGTTGGGGAAAATTTTTTAAACATGTATAATTATGTTCGTACTATCAAATGCTTTTATTCTAAATTTTGTTGCTTGTTGTATTAGTCTAGCGCTGAGTTGTGACCACTTAGCTCGGAGAACACAGTGATCACCCGACTGAGTCTGTCTTTGTTAAAAGCATGTCACCTTTGTTGCATAAATGTTTATATATATATATATATAATATTATACATATGCCATTTTATATATGATTTTATATATTTTATTTTATATATTTTATTTAATTTTATTTATTAACTTTAATTTATTGTCCAATAATACCAAAGTGTGACTTACAGTAAGGGAAAGTTGGAGAAAAAAGGGTTTATATATATATATATATATATGTATATATAAATACTCAGCTTATCCTGTGTTGGAGTCCGCTCTGGTGAAGGCTACATCCCCTGGTACTGAAAGCAGAATGTTTGTGTTGAGGGAAGGAGGGCAGAAAGAAAGTGATGTTTTTTCTGTCGTCGTGGCCCCTTAGTGTCAGCAGTCCACTTGCGCACGGCCTCTCTGTTGCAAAGATGCTGATGTTCCTTCTCCACCAAGCCATAAACGTGCAATAAAGTTGGCGCAGGCCATATGCACAGTGTGGGTAACGCTCCATATATTTTAATGATACTCTGGACAAGTCCATACATTTTAAAACATTTCTGTCTTGTGTGAACAGATTCACATTTGAGCAGAGTTGGAGTGTTTTTTTTCAAGTTGAATGTCCATATGGAGCTTGTGATAAAAAACATGGAAAGATGCCAAGCATTTCATCTCAGATCTAGGATCTGAGCTACATGAAGGATCTTAAGTGCTTAACATTCATTCAAAAATTGCACTCATCCATTCAGAATCGACCACCACAATGCACACGAATCACAAGACACTTGACTTGAAGTCAAAAAAAGTAAGGATTTACATCTATTCCACCAACATGTGTTAGAAATATACATTTTCCCCACATTTTCGTCTAGCTTCCCAGTTGTAATATCAATTACGGAAGTATTTTCCCCTATAGTAACAGGATTTTAGGACACAGTGTTACTCCAACAAAAATAATCTTTAGAAAAGTTTTATTCATGTCTTTTAACATGTTTGGATTAATGAATATGATACAGTAAACATGATCAAATGAAAAACCAGTAACTCATTTTAGTTGCGTCCAGGTATAAAATTCATTCTTTTTCATGCCCTTTGAAACACTCACATGTGCTGAACAAAGGATAGCTATTTATCAATCACAGTGTCAGATGCTTTATGGGAACTTTCTGTCAGCTGACTTCGGTTACAGTAACTTGCAACACACAGGTAGAAATGAAACACAATCGGATGGTTGTACCACGAAAGCCATATTACATGAGTAAACTTGAAGCACTTCGAGTGCAGACCTTCACCAAAGGAGCGCATTTCTCTTATTTTCATTTCTGCTCATATTGATTTTACATTAAATGTAAATATAAAGCAAGGTCACCATGGTCATGTCAGAGAATACAAAATATCCTTTCTCTCTCATGACCATAGTGACCTTCCTTTACCTGTGTTTGTTTGTTAGCATGCCCATTTTGATAAAGCTTTTTTTCCCTGAGTAGGGTGTGGTTCATGTAAAAAACAATTTTGTTTTGGAGGTGTTGGGTGGTTGGAAAAATCCTACCAAATCCCAAGTCTTTAGCATGTGGAGAAATGTTCATCAGAGGCCCACTAGGGGGTGACATTTCATTATAACCACACCAAGTTATAAAAACCTGCAGCCAGATTTTTTAAGGTAAACAATGCACTTGCCACGATAAACCATTTCTGCCTGATGAAGGTACCTGGCACTTTGAGACTGATCCTCTATTTAATTCTTTATCCTTAAATTTTTCTTCTTTCCTTTGTAATTTTTTGGAAGTATTGTAGTCTTTTCTTAGGGAGCTGAGTACAAATGTAGTAAAATTGCCTCTGTGGTATAGAATTCTTAAAAAAAAAAATCCCAAATTGAATGTACTGGAGTGTCACTTCAGCCATACTCCACCACATCAAGAAAATTGATCACAATCCGTTAATCATTAATCACAATTAATATATTGTTGCCTAAAGTTGCTAACTAATAAGCAAACCAGCACTGACAAAAACATAACAACCTCGCTGGTGTGAATTAAAAGGTTTATATATTATTTCAGACTGCGTAAGCTATAAACAGATTTCAGATGTCATAAATGTTAGGTGTCGTAACAATAAAAAATGTGATTGTTTGACAATTTGGAAGTTATACGTAGATGGTTTATTTCATATGTGCCTAGTAGCAAAGAGGTAATCAAGTAATTATTGTGAGATTATTTATTTGTATGGTTCCTACCAATCGGAGAGGGTAAAGACTAGGTCAGTGCAGGAAACCAAGGAAATACCAATAGAGCAAATATGCTGGTTGTTCACTCTGCTTTTGTAATCATGCATACTGCATTTGTTTAAATTAAATATTTACACCACGCTGCACTCGCTGTGCCTTTATTTCATTCGCAGATAAGATTGCATGTGCATCTGCATATACATGTTGTTATTAATTTGGGAAATCAGTTTTGTTTATATGGTCCATGGTCTCTCATGACAAGTCGATTGTTATTGCAAAAAAATCTCCCTATAACTGCACTCTGAAATGTATACAAGATCAAATCCAAGACTAATACATCAGAATAACCTCGGGCTCTGTCATGACAGCTGATCATGTTCTACACTCATATTTGGTTGTGTTTTAGCACGGCTGCGAGAGATTGGAGTATGGAGATAATAAAGGGCTTCTCTTTTTAGTTTGAAAAGCCCTTAAATTAAAGCAGATTCTGGGCACGCGTGCTGAACGAGTGCTTCGAGCTGCAGATGTTACTCTGGTTTTGATGGGAGCCCAAAGACAACAGCCAAAATGATGAACACGATGAGGTGGTTAATGCAGTTGTCTAAACATAAGGATGCCGAAAGCTCAGGCTTGTTCTACTCTCCTCAAGGGCAGATTGTGATGCATGCACACGTGTGTGTGCATGTGCGTGTGTGTTTGTGTGTGTGTGTGTGTGTGAGCACTGTGGACATAGGGTCACGGAAGTTGTTGCACTTGTTTTACAGTTGTTTTGTTATTTTGTAATTTTTACTTTAGCTTCTTTGTAACTTCTATTTTATGGTTTCGTTATTGCACTTTCAACAATGATAAAATGATGAAATTAAATCTTTGCATATCAGATGTCAAAGCATGTTATTAAACAAATGCACAGTAGGTAACAGCTTTGATAAGTTATTGTGACACCCTGGCTGACCGGGTAGGAAACAAGAACACAACACTCAGTTTAAATGGCGGGGATGTGATTTTATTTGTATTTTTTCATACACAAATGGATCAAACAAACGCTTTTCATTGTAGTTTGTGTCCTACATAACAAACAGACTAACAGCTCTGTCATCTGGATTGGTTTTATTTAATCCAGTATAGTTGAACCTAACTCTACAGTCCACTGTGTCTCGGGGAATATGGAAGCCTGCTGACAAAAAACAATCACATTAGTATGCTAGTACTAACGTTGCACAGGTGTGTACAGGTTTACCCGACTGATCTAGATAACCACTGCATGCCGCAGTTGACTAAGCGAGCCGCACAAATCAGAGGCTAGCGGGCAGCCATGTTACGGGCCCCAATAAGTACCAGGGCCGGCTTCTTTGGACTTGGCTTTTAAATACCTAATAGGAGTAGCAGAGTAGTGGAGCTTTTAAGCTGCAGTTGTAATCATATATACTGTGTATCATACATAAAATTGGGAATGTTTATTGTTTTATTATGTCTATACAGAAAAGGGTAAAATAATTTCAGTAGTTATTAGAATTGAATTAGAGTGTGAAGTTATAATAATGACTATATCTGCATGAGTCCTGATAACACAAATACCAATAAAACTGACTTAATAATAAAGAAAAAATAATTATAATTGACTGAAAGTCACTTACAGGCTCCATAAGATGTGGAAAATCATATAAAGACAACACCCTCACGGAGCCTTGTTGTCTGCCCTGTTCTGTCAAACCAGTGCTCCTGGAAATGGTTGGAACACGGCCCTGCATGTTGTGATGGATAATAGTTTTCTTTTCTCATGTTCACTAACCACTTTTTAATAGTTCTGGCTTACTGTGCGGAAACCTGCTATTGGCAAGACAATGGCTTGATTTTTCATATCCTGACTTATGAAATGAATATATAATTATGACTTAGTGTCATGCATGTGAACATCTATATATATATATCCCTTCATGTAAATAATTTAATATAAAAAATTCTCATTTGCCTAATAACTGAATTACTTGGCCTATGGACAGTATATTTTAATAACATTAATTAAATAATTATAGTAATGAGTATTGTTGGCTATTTATTACCAGTAACATGCTATATAAAGGTATTTTGGTTTTTCTCACATGTGGGACATTAAAGGCATTTTGGCATAAATGCCAATAAATACAACTTACTTATTATAAATAAAAGTTACTTATGAAATGTTTTTTACATTTCCAGTTCATTTTCTAAGTATGTACAGTTAATTATTGCACAAGACAGCATAATAAAATGTAAGAAAAAGTAGTAAAAGAGTAATAATGTCAACGAAAATTATGTTTGTTTAGACCAACGGGGGACCGCCGCAGGCAATGTTTTGGGGCTTGCAAGATGGCCGCTTAACTTGGTTTGGTTACTTCACAGCCCAGTGCAACATCCAGTGTTTATTTTTAGATCGGCGGTCTACTCTCTCCATTTCTCTGGGCCCTCCTTTCTTAGCTATGTTCCAACTTTCACCAATGAATTAATCATCTGATCAGGTTTTTTTCCCCTTTACTTATCATATATCATATCATTAAATATATCATTACACTGGATCGGTGGTGCCTTGAAACAATACTTGTTGAAATGCAAATCAAAAATGATGCCTTCCCCCAGCTCCATGGACTTGTTGAACATCAATTCTTTTCATAGTGGATCATTTTCACATACTTCTATACTTGGCTCTGAGTAAGTTTAAGGGTTTTTTTCCCCTTCAAACTTGGGTGAGTGCCTTAACTTTTCTTCCTGACAGTGCTTTGAATATCCAAAACCTCCAGGCATAGTCTAAGAGCGGAAAGCTGAGAGGCAGGAAAGGCTTCATGGACAGGCGGAATTTGTATCATTTTGTTTAGGCTCTGACAGTGATTTTCACTCTTCCCTGTTTAAGGCCACCTATTCTCTCTCTCTCTCTCTCTTTCTCTCTCTCTCTCTCTCTCTCTCTCTCTCTCTCTCTCTCTCTCTTTCTCTCTCTCTTTTTCCTCCCTCCACCTGGCTGTGGTGTGCTCTCACATGAGTACATAATGTATTCGTCTGACTTGCCAGGTCCTATCATCAGCCCATTTTCCAGCTGTTTTTTTTTTTTTTTTGTCTGTTCTACCCATCTTCTTTTCTCATCCATAATCTTTTGGGATTCAATTCGTCCATCCACCCATTGAATGAGAAATGGGTTCGGAAATATGCCAGGACTGTACTTCAGGTCTTCTGCCTTCCTATAAGGAGAGTGAAGGAGAAAAAATAGGGAAGGAAGACAAAGTGAACGCTGTATGAAAGAGTGCCAGTCGTGAAGTAAACCTGATTTATTATCACCAGAAATCAGCAGCAGATGTCAGTATACAGCTCCCCGCTGCAGCCAATTAAAGACAAGCACGCGAAGATCTCCCTCTTTTTTTCTTTTACTTCGAACAAACATATAAACAACACTCCTTGCCACTGCTTTTGTGCCATGTGCTGTTGACAATGGCATGTTACAGTAAACCAGTGTGGTGTATAGTGCACAGGTCTTTAGGAGCATGTCACTGGCGGATGAAATAAAGATAAGAGTTACTGATGTAAGACTTTAAGACGTTTAAAGACAGCTCTTTCTATTATCCCCTCTTTGCCAGTAAATATGTTTCAGAACCTTGTTTCTGATAGGAGGTATTACTGGCACAGGTTTCTTTTTAGAATTACATACACACGCTTCCAGAAGAATATGTTGTATTCGTTACAAATGATATATGCAAAAAAAAATTGGAATTACCAGTGGAGACCTACATTCAATAAACATGTCTTGGTCCATCTCGATCAATATTTGCTATAAATAACAAAACCAATATTAGAAATAGATGTGATGAAAGTATTTTGGTTCAACTTCACTACATGCATTCCGTTGCTACATGCATTCCACAGACAAACACCACCATGAGAACACCCTCCACAGACAAATATTATCCATGAGAAGTTATTCCCCATCACACGTAGGTACATTTCAGTTAGTGGATCACAGATGTTTGACCAGCATTCGAAGCACGGCTCAAACCAAAGTGCAGGGCCAAGCACATAAGTGCTGTCTTATATTTCGATCTTCTCAGGTGGGCTCCTCTACTTCCAGAAAGCAAGCCGTTGCCAGCTGGCCTGTGTTTTAGAATATAATGCATCCCACCTAGAAGACAATACTAAGTAGTCTTAAGTTTCGGGAGTTAAAAGGAAGAGAAAACGTGCTGGGCAACATAAATAAATTGCAGGTTATCTCGCAAGATGATTACGTTTGGGCGGCATGGTGGTGTTGTGGTTAGCACATCACCCTTACAGCAAGAACGCCCTGGGTTTGAATTCCAAGGGTGTTTCTGTGTGGAGATTGCATGATGCTCTCAGTGCTTGTGTGTGTGTCCTCTGGGCATTCCGGTTTCCTCTCACAGTCCAAAAACATGCACGTTAGAATAGTCGACTGTTGTAATATTCAATAATTGTTCCTAGGTTAAACTGTGAGCGTGGATGATTGTCTCTCTTGGCCGTGCAATCCTAGTAGGATTAAATGCTAATAAAATAAATGAATGAATTGCTAAGTATTCACGAACCATTTTGAAACCTTGGCCACATATATCTAAATTTAAAGCTAGTTTGTTAAAAGCTTAAAGTTAAAAGCTAGCTGACATGGTAATTGTTTTTGTAAAGAAATCAATACTTTATGCATTTTTAAAGGAATAAGATAAGAACAAGATTTTATTTTTTTTTTTGGGTGCACATTTTTTGTCTGAAACCAGGAACTTCACATGCTTGTTGCTTCATTAGTGAGAAATGAATAGAGCTAGAGTTTTTCTAAATACCCCCAGGTGAACTTTGTCAGGAATGAACACATCTAAGCCGCAGCGAGCATCACAGTACTACATAGAGTTCTCACAGACGTTCATGACAAATGATCAGTGAGTTTCTTTTGCACCGTATATTCTTGTGGAGCGACACGATGCATGTTACCATAGCAACCACGCTGCTTTTCCTACTAATGTAATCACTAGTCAAATATTTGGTTTATGGTATGTAATGATGCGTGAGTAAAATAATAATTAAGCATCATGGCTCCAGGAAAAATATTTTATGTTTGTATGATATCTTTAGGTTTGATCAATGATGCTTACATGTAGAATAAATAAATAGAAAATGGTGGTCATAATGAAAGGGTTTACGGTTTTCAAAGTAGTGATTTATTCATTTATTGTTAATTTCATCCTGTTTTTTTTTTTTTAAGTTGAACTCTCAGTTGCTTTGACCACAGCCATCCTGTTGGCGGTGTAATGTTTCTTTTTTAAATAACAATTATTTGCTGAAGGCGGGGTGGATGTAACTGAATAGACCCGAAACAGAACACCCATTCAGATTAGCGACATCCCCTGAACCTGAGGTTAATAATTGTTTTAACATATACTACATAGGAACAGGAGCGATTTTTGTTTATTTTTTAGATTTTGTATATAATAAGAGATGAGATCTCTGTGCATGTGCGACCAGGTGAATAGGAGTTGTGTAACAGTGTCTTTTTAAACTCCTTAAGTTTTAATATAAATACTACACGGAGACATAAATTCATTCATTCATTCATTTTCTGAACCACTTACTCCTAATTGGGGTCGCGGGCAGGCTGGCACCCATCTCACCCTCGCAGAGTACACCCCGGACAGCTCACCAGGCCCTTGGAGTTTAAATGATACTATGAATTTATTTTTTCATTGTACAGCAGGACAGTGATGTTGTCTGCTCCAAGTGACCATGACAAACCACGAGTTGTCGATGATTCATGCACTTAGAGTAATGTTTTGTTTTTTTTTATACTAGACACATAGGGTATTCCGAATCCCTGATCTCGCCAATTTTATTTCAAGAACAGTTTTACCAAATTATATGAAATATTTAAAATAATGATTAACTGAACCCAAGTTTACTTGTCTACTGACAAGGGTCATCTCATCTTTTGACTTTTAATCAGGCTCCCCCTGCTGACACTCTTTCCAACAGCATAACAAAGAGTCTAAGTGCAGGGGTATACATGGAGAGTGGGGAAATAGTGCAGTGTGTTGAATTGTTTTCATTTAAGTATCTTTACTAACCACAACTAGTTGAACCACAACATTCAAGACAGTAACTCAAATGTATTTTAGGTCATTCCTACCCTGTATCTTGAAATAATATAAACGTTTCACGTTCTTTATTTCTGCTGACTGATCGTGGATCGTTTTGAAATCCACGCCTTGGTATTTCAATGTGAAAGTAGTTGCAGCCTCTGTTGCTGTCGTCTGGGTTCTTATTTGTATATGTTAGTGCTAGAAATACAGTGCAGGATTTGGCCACTACTTTGTATAAGCTTGTCTGCCTGAGTTTTGTTTTAATCAGTCAGGAAGGTAGGAAAGATGTTTGTTTTACATTTATTTATTTGATTTGGCGATTTTTTGCTGAATAAAATTAAGAACCTTTGTTGAAAAGTTTTAATATAGTAAGTGTAATTATGGAACAGATATTAAACATATAACCCAGAATTCCTGATTAACACAGTCAAAGAAATATATTTTCAGATTCATGTTTTTTTTTTTATTTTGAAATTGCCTCTATTTTGCAGCTTATATGTTAAGTGGTTTTTTTCCCCTTCTTTTTTTTCTTTTACTTTTGCTAAGCTAAACAGCCTTGTTGTTTTGTTGTAAATGTTGTTGTAAATTTGCCTATGCAATGCCAGGTAGACCGTGTTTTACATACAGCTTATCTGTTAGGCCACAGTGTGCAGGCATTCAGTACATTAAGGTTTTCATGGAGTTTTATGTTCCACTCTCAAATGAGAGAAAGTTAAGATACGTCATTAGTAAGTAACCTCTCGATTTTCTGTCTCTCAGCTAATTTAATCTTAGGATTTTCAACGTGCAGGTCTATATTTGAGTTTAAAAAAGATGGCTAGTTAATTTAGAGGATCATTGAAAGCTGCACTGTAATTATTATATGCTTTAATTGTTTGTTGATGCATTTTATAAAGAACACTCGCTCACTGAAACACCATTTGTTGCCAAGCTGTGATGTCTGTTGAGACGGAATAAATCCTCAACAATATGAAACCCATTGTACTCCTAATGCTTCAGTAATGTGTGTCTTAATAGTGTTTGACTTTGGAATATAATGCAGCTGTTCATGTCACACTTGTGTGAGTGGAAGGCGTGCCTTCTTCTCTGTGCTCATTAATGGTCTAATATGCTGACTGAACGGCAATTAACACACTCAGGATGGTGCAGATCATGTGAATTGCTTTTAAATCGTGCTGCCCTTTAAAGCAGGATCGGCATGAAGGTACCGTTCAGTTTTTGCTGATGCATTATGTGTGGCCATTATGTGATGAGAAAGCAGTACGCTTGGCTTTAGAAGAACTTGATCCAGTGTGCAGGAGGTAGCAGTTTGTTTACAGTGTGAACTACAGTGCAAATTAAGGTTCACAGCTTTGCTTCTGTCATCACTTATCAGATAAAATCATTCGTGGAAGCGTCAGACAATTATAAAAAGGGAATGTTATTATTACTTTATATAATTTTATTTTATATTACAGTTGACGCTTCATCGAATAAAAAAATACAATTGTATCTATAAGTTGTAAGGTTGTAAGAAATGCTTGGTACATGCTACTGTGCAGTGTTTTAGGCGTTTAGAGTAAAATGCTTTTTGACTAATTGCTCCTGTGTGTCATGTTAGGGGATTGTGCTGCCTTTTTCCACATTACCGATAGAAATCCTTGCTGCCATGTTTCATATTAAGGAAGGATATTAGCAAATGGAAACCCGAGCATTTTTACATTATGTACTTTATGAGAGTAGCTCATATAAAAATCATAGGTGCAACAAAAGCTTTCCTCATGCCTATAGATTATAGTGTTGTGCCTTACCACTGTCTGGAAATAATCAAGACCAAGTGCACTAACATGCTGTACCAGCATTGACTACACACACACACACACACACACACACACACACACACACACACACATGGCTAATGAAACAGGCTAACAGGCTAATGACTCCACACCTGCATTGCAGATTTTATGAGCCAATGCTACTCAGCGACACCCCGAAGTCAAAAAGTAAAAGTAAAGAAAAAATTCAAAATCTGGTGTCCTACCCTCCTTGATATTTCCAGTAGCATGCATTTGGGAAGCAACCACATGTTCCTGTGTTAATACACATAAAAAATCAGTGCACTATTTTGCATTATAGTATGAGGTCTGTAACACCGCTATGCATCCCGCTCTGATTAATTTACAATCAGATTTTAGGCTACGGTTTGAATTTTCCAACTGAATCAAGGTTGTTGTTGGGTGATGTTTGGTGTAGATTTAGGTCTTTTCTAAATATAGCCCAATTAATTACACATTAGCCACTTCTCATTCAAGGGGCAAGTAACCTGGTGCCATGTTTTGAAAAAGGAAACATGGGGATTATATATTATATTTCTCCGAAAGCTACACCTCCCCGGAGGCTTAATTAGCCGTCTCGAGCGCCATACAGCTACACTGTGTAAGAAATACCTCAACGCTGTTCACACTCCGTAAATCTTCTTGCCTCATGGCAAGGCGGGCGGGGTCTGCCACAACCGGAAACACTGATGCCGAGCATGAGATCAAAAGAATTTCATGCCTCACCTTTGAGGGATCCGGACTCACATCTGACATGGACACATTTTGTTTGTTTTCCTTTGTACATTTGTCATGCTTGACTTATGGGGGGGGGTACTTAATAAAGGTAAATTTACAAATCTAAACACGTGAAAAAATTTATTAGCATGAATTTTTTTGTGGATATACTGAAGGGTGACTGTATATACAAATGTATCTTTACTGTAATATGAAAGATAATGCAAAAAAAAATCCATTTAAAAACATTTATGAATAAAACATTTGCTCTGAATTTACTCGAGAGCTTCATTCCCACTGCAGCAGCGTATACAATACTATGATTCTGTATAATATAATAATCTTATAGATCAGTTATTGCTGCCTTGAACGATTTTTTTGTTTGTAATTCTGTCTGTTTCCACATGAAATTCTTTCATAATGAATCAGATGGAGAAGACAACAGCTGCCACAGTCACAAGAGCCTATAGATTAAATCCTTGACATAAGCATGGAGCATGGAGTTTCCATTTCAAGGTAATACAGCTCACGGTGTCAGCATGACTAATACATGCAACTGTATTATCATGCGTATTGATATTTTAAACACAGTAAATCAATTCCCCCCATTCAAATTTACGAAAATTTTCATTACTGCAGTATATGATTCTAGTCTCACCTTCAAGCCTCTAACTCCAGTCATCTCTAATACCTTGATGATTCAGTGGAATTAAGCATTAGCATTAAGTTTTAATCCACGGTACATTATTTGTGACCCATCACAGCAATGTGGGTATTAAGTCGGAAATTATTAAGTACTTTTTTGAACTTTAGAAGTGATTTTCTCCAAAGTCGCAGGCTTAAAAGGCTGGAAATTCCTGGCAGGTTTTGATTAGTTACTTAATTAGTTACAAAAACTAGACAATTATGTCGGAAAATTTGGTGTCATTTTAAAGCTTAGGATATCTAATATCTAGGATTTGCTGTGATGGGGCACATCTGAGTTTTTCGAGGTATATCTACAGGAGGATTTTATGTTTTCATTTTTACCTTTCGATTTTAATCCTTAATAGTTTAAAAAATTTGGTGTATGACCAAAATAACATTCCATATTGAAGTTACTCTCATCTCTCACTCACTCAATTACTGAGCCCCTTAACCCTACAAGGGTCGTGGTGAAGCTGGACCCTATCTCAGCCAACACCGAGTGAAGGCGGGGTTTACACTGAACAGCTCACACACAAACGCACACAAAAAACATTCACACTCACTCTTAATGTGCATGTCTGTGCGCTGTGGGAGGAAATCAGAGTACCCAGAGGAAACCCACGCAAGCACAGGGAGAAACGGCGGGACTTGAACCCAGGACATTCTTGATGTGCGGCAGACGTCCTAACCAATTCAACGCCATGCCTACCCATGCTGAAGTTATTGCACCTTTATTGCATTATGTTAAAACTAATCATTAAGATTTTTGGAAACTTTTAACATACCCTTAGTAAGAAGCTCTTTGTGCTTATATTGTACGTTTTGATTACAATTCTCAGGATGTTTGGAACTCCATTGGCTACAAGGTTTAACTCAGAGTCGACAAAGGGCCGACTCTGTGGCTGCATGTTCCACCCAAACACGGCTCCCTCCTGACTTTACTTGCTTCATCTGTTGTTCTTGGTAGTAAAGTGATTGGTAAGCTTGTGTCCTGCTTGAGTGGAATACAAATCTGTAGCCACACTTGGTCTTTTTGGGTAAAATCGAAGACCCCTGGTGTTACTAAGAACATTATGATGCTTTTGGCATACTTCTGCAAAAGGAAATGTCATGTGATTATTTAAAGATTCAAGATTCAGGAATTTGTCACAATTACAGTTATACACATACAACCTGCAGTGAAATGTTATTCTGAATCACTCATCAGACTGTGCATATATTTAAAAAAAAAAAAAAACATAGGAAGGATATAAAGTTAGAGCAACCAAAAATATACAAAAAAAATATATATATGTGTGTGTTCTCAAAAATGTATACTAAAAATATACAACATGTAAATCTAACCAGTAAAGAATAAATAAGTAGCAAACAGCAGCAGCAGAAAGTGACAGTTCCAGCATATGAAAGTGACCATGTGCAAATAATATACGCAATTAAAGGACAATGCGCAAAAATGTAAAGATATACACAAAAAATATACAAACAAGGTAAATCTAACTAGCAAGCAGTATATAAGCAACAAGCAACTGAAGTGACATTGTGCATTGCAAACAATAAGACGTGCACTGTAGTGTGAAACATGGAAGTGTAAATTGTGCAGAGTTAGTATGGATGGTGAGACATGGCTTGGTTTACTCTGTGGGTAAAAGCTCCTCCTGACTCTCAGTCCTTGGTGTCAGACTGCAGAATCGTTTGCCAAAGCTCAGCAGCCGAAACAGACAGTTACTGGGATGGGAAATGCGCCTGATGATCTTGATGGCTCTGCTCCGGCTGCTCCTGGTGTAGATGCGATTGCTCGGCTGCCTCGGTCACTCTCTGCGGGGCTGTTCGGTCTCGTACGGTGTTGTTGCCAAACCAAGCTGTGATGCTCATGGTCATGATGTTCTCGATGGCAGCCTCAGAAGTGATCCTGAACCTCCTCAGCTGCCTCAGGTGGTACAGCCGCTGTCTTGCCTTCTTCATCTGAGTGTGGACCGTCGGTGAGATGAGCCCCGAGGTGCGTCATGCCATTCACCTTCTCCACTGGAGCACCGCCGATGGAGAGAGGAGAGTAGGACCGCTGCTGCTTGATGCTGAAGTCCACCACCACATCCTTGGTTTTGATGACGTTCAGCTGGAGATGATTATCCTGGCACCATCTTTCCAGGTCTTCCAGCTAGTAGGCCATCCCATCATTGTTGTAGATGAGGCCGAGCACTAATGTGTCATCAGCAAACTTGATGATGGGGGGTGGAGCTATGAGTGGAGAGGTGATCCAGAGAGGTGAATTACGACCTCACTGTAGAATAAATGAAACATGGGGTCTAGTGTTCCACCAAAGCATTTCCTTTTACCAAAGTTAGTTACAGCTTAACATTAGGCTTCCCTAAATTACTCAGCTACATATGAACGTATACATCAATCAGCATCATCCAAGGAGTTGTTCTCAGGCTATTAAATTATGTGTGAAGAGCTTTTCTGTTAAAAAAACAAACAAAACATAAACAAAAAGGATCAAGCTCATGGTCATCACTGAGTTATGATGCAATGGATAAATAATAAATAATTAATAATTCTACTATTCATCTTTATTTGTAGCATGTTTAATTTAATAGCATCAATAATAACTGTGCTGAAGCACACAGCTTCACAGCGACATGGAGATTTAACTCATTTTATGCAGAGTGAGCCAGATTGATTGTGTTCAACCACAAAGGAGTAGCAGGTGTTTGGTTCACTAAATTTCTGCCTCATTGTTCTTTTTCCCTAGCAAGTGTCATCTTTCCGGCAAAAGAATCATGATCTAGTTTTAGTTAAAATGCAGAATGTACTGATTTTATTTCTAATGATGTTTGTTTGTTTATCTATCAGTCTGTCAATCTATCTATCAATTTATTGGCACGGTTATAAAATAAATAAACAGTTTCAAACAATATGGTTTAATAAAGGTATTTCGTCAAGACATTATTGCAGAAATGAATATACTGTACCTACTTCAAGTACTAGGTAGCAGATAAGTCTTCTTTAGTATATATTCAGTAGTGTGCATAAGTTTTATGCACGTGCAAAAGAATGGTGTAGAGCAAAGATGCCTTATATTTACACATGCTACCATTATGTAAATTATATTACATAACTACAACTATATTACTATATAAACATTCTATAAATCACAGTAAACAGTAATAAATGAAACTAATTCAATATTGGGTGTGATAAGTTTTTGCTTTAAAAATAGAATAGCATCAGGTAGTTTGTGCAGTTTTACAAGTACGGTATCTACCGAGTATCTCACAGAACCAGCCGCCGTTCTCCTGGAAATGTTTACCGTCACACTTTATTGTTTATTTGCAGATAAATCACAGTAACCTTCATTATATTTTTTGTCTCTTAGAGTATAATATACTGCTTTCTTTATTTGACATAATGTACTAACTTTTTTATCTAACATTTCATTTTGTGCTGGAAACCTAATGTCTGGAAATCTAAAGTGTTTTTTGTGCTAATTTGCTAATGTACAAATTATAAAATATAAATCTACAGCAAAGTTTATACTAAAAAAATACGGTGCCTAAAACTTTTGCACAAGTACTGTTTATATATAATATATATAATATATACTGTATTAATCCCTCAAGGGAAGTTTAGCTTCTGCATACTACACTTGGAGCAGTGGGCTGAGGTGCCCCGAGAGCAGTTGAGGTTTAGGTGCCTTGCTCAAGGGAACTTCAGCCATGAAGGTGGAAGAAGGGAAGGTGGTGCTCACTTCCCCCACTGATACACAAATGCCCCCAAAGATATAAGTTTATTAAAAAATTTAAAAGGACTATATAAGGTTTATTTCAGTACTGAGGTGTTAAACAAGTAGAGAACATTATGTAAGGTTTATTGGAGTACTGATTACTCAAACAAGTAAAAAAAACACCATGAAGGGTTTATTGAAGTACTGATTACACAGACACCCAATGAACACTATGGGAGGTTTATTTGAGTTTATTGGAGTACTGAGCACTTTGTTACAGCCAGAAATATATTATCTGGATGAATAATAATTTTGATATTTCATTCTTTGTAAATATAGTTGGAAAAAATTATTTCATTCAAAGGGCAAATTATTGAAAAGGCCTTTATTTATAACATCCTGGTGTAACCTTTGCCCAGCGTGGTAAGATAAGATGGAACTTGAAGCAACAGTTGCTCTGCTTGACTTCCCTCTCCCACTCAGAACAGCAGAGAGCAGAAAAAAAAAAAAATCATCAAATTGAGGCCACATGAGAGAATGAATGGAGGATAGGAAGACTGGTGAGGAAGGCCATTAAAATAAGAGGAGGTGAAAAAATGAGGAGGCAAGTGGAGAGAAGGCAAATGAGAGAGAGAGAAAGAGAGAGCAGACAGAGAAAGAAAATCCTCCCGTGGTGCACAATGCTCATAGCTGGGGTTAAGTGCTAGTGTTTCATCCAGTGGGATTTAGGGTCCACATTTAAGCCGTCCCTAGTGCAGGGGCCACCCCAGTCATCTGCCATAATAACAATGATGATATACAGGGCCATTAAAACAGCGAGCCGCTGACATGCTGAACAATAGGTCCTCACAGCAGGCCTGGCCTCTCTGGACATCCAGGTGCACTCATGGCCCTGGTGACTGCCTTCGTTTTCATTTTCTGGCCCTCATTGTGTGGCCAAAGATGCTCTTTCAGCAGTGGGAAGAAGGGAAGGAACTAAAGGAAGTAAGAAAGTGAAAAGGGGAGTAAAAGATTGAACATTTAGGAAAATCTAGAATGTGAGAGCAGAGAGAAATGTTGTAATATGAATGCTGATAATAGTAACAGACACCAGTGGTGTTACTTGTTTGTGTCCTTTTACTCATGATGGTGGGGGAATAAACCTACCGCAGTGCTCACATGGCTTAAAAAAGTGAAAAGGAAGAGGGGTACAGAAAAAGATCCTCATCATCGGGTCAGCCGATCTTTCAGGCCTGAGCGAAAAAGAGATACAAGCTGCATAGGGGAGGAAAGCTGAAGGTCCATCTGTCAGCAGGTGCTCAAAGTTTTCAGGGAGGGAGTGAGGGAAAGATGGAGAGAAAGAGAGAGTGAGCAGTGCTTAATCTGGACACACAGACTGAGCCCTGTGTCTGCTCATTCAAACGTGTGTCCGGCAACGCTGACCCGGCCCAGAGTTGCCCCCATTACCCACAATCCTGCACTCCTGACAGCCTCAGCCAGGCACGGTTTTGAAGGCTTCACTGAGCAAATCCTCGCCATCATACACATTAAAGTGGAGCCTTCTCCATGTGTGGTCCGACTGCAGTTTAGGGCTCAAACAAAAAGGGGGAAAAAAAGGAACTATCCCCAAATCCACCTATTAATGAACTAAGTAGTCACCTTGTCACCAGACACCTAAAATCCCATATTGAATTTGAGCGTTTTGTATACAAAAAAAAAAGGAAAAAACAGGAAGAAAGAGGAACTCGAGTGCAGCACTGTGTGGCTGTGTTACTGATTCAGGCATGAAGAAGCTCATGCCATAGGATCAACCCACTGCTATTTTTTTGGATACAAAATAAAAAGCCAAAAATAGGGGTGGGGTTTTTCAGATGCAAGGGCTGGACAAAAACGTGTTTCCATTAAAAAAAACTTTTGCTTTTTTCCTTTCAAGTAGATGCAGGGAATAAATAAATGTGCAGAAATAAATACAGAAAGGTTTACTTTCTGTCTACACTCCATTTCCCCCTTTTACTTCTGCTCCTTCTACCCCTTTTTAGCAATTCTAATGGCATAACCAACAAAACACAAGTAATAGCATGGAATTGTGAACGGCGGCACGGTGGCGTAGTGCTTAGCACAGCAAGAAGGTCCTGGGTTCGATTCCCAGCTCGGGCGTTTCCGTGTGGAGTTTGCATGTTCTCCCCGTGCTTGTGTGGGTTTCCTC
>JBCNYG010000012.1:10654092-10666172 GCA_039654305.1 Porochilus rendahli | reverse complement strand
GATGGGCGCCAGCCTCCCCGCGACCCTAATTAGGAATAAGCGGTTCAGAAAATGAATGAATGAATGAATGAAAATAATCATCATCATCATCATCATCATCATTAGCATTTGTAGTAGTAGCAGTAGTAATATCATTAAAGAGTAGATATAGGATAGGATTGTGTTCGAGCGTGAAAGAGATCTGAGCAAGTATCCAGCCACAGGAAACTTTCTAACAAGGCCCCTCTGACAGTTCCTGGAGACGACGGCTGTCTTGAGTGCTTAAGAAGGAGGTAAATCTGTCATTTCTGCCTCCCCGCACAGCAGCTGGAAAAAATTAGCCTGTCTTTCCGAACTCAGGAGATAACCCGTCTCCAAGACCACCTCCACCTTACCGTTTTACATGAGACACAAAGTCACCATTCTAACGGTGACACTTTTTATATATTTAAAATAAATGAAGCTCGTGAATAGAAAGGGATGACGTACAGTAAGGTAAACACTGCTGATTCGCTGAGATACGTGAGAAAAGATGAACAACGGAGGCTGAAACTGAATGAAGGCAATGGAGACTAGCTATCTGCAGCAGGCTTGCCAAGGCCCGCTGAGCCCTAAAGTTGTAGTTTTGACATGGCCTGAGTCCCGAGTCCTGGAGATAGACAGCATTTTTCATCCTGTCTGACAGTTATCTCCCTTTCGGAATTACCCTCCTAATATATCCCCTTTCATCGGCCAGGAGAGAGCTCCAGCAGAGAGACAGGGGTAGAGAGAGAGCGAGGGAGGGTGAGGGTCTCTGTTTTGTCTCAGGGATAAAAAGGTGGGTTTCTGGCAGCAGCCAGGGCCACACTCGAGCGAGGAGGGACACAATGTCCCCTCTGTCTCGCACAGAAAGGAGCTCCTGACAGGAATCAGCTTTCAATTAGCTCTCGCTCCACCCTCCCACCCCCCCATCCATTCTAACCTCCCTCTCACCGGAGGCCCGGCCTGTGGCCCGAGCCCCAGATCCACCGCTAGATTATAGGCAACCTTGTGACAACCAAATTGGACCTTATTTATAGGTAATGGTGTCTCCAGCCGCCACATGCCAGATCTTATGCTCCTTATCACCATGGAGAGGCGCAAAAAGGCAGAGCGCCGCACCATTAGGACGTGAAATCGTGACAATTACAGTCTGCAGATGAGTGGCGAATGCCTTGTTCCTCTCACCTTAACGTATCATTACTATTGCTATATATAAAAATTCACTTTTATTTTCTGAAAGTGATTTTTTTTTTTTTTTTTTCAGTGCAGGGTTTTTTTTTGGCATGACAGGCTTTTAGGTCAAGTGTCAAGAAGGGGTAGTTCTGCAGACAGACGCAATTCACCTCCAGATCAAGATAGTTGACACTGGTGTGAAAGGTTGTTCTGAGGTTACAAGCAAAGGAAAAGTAGCAGTCACCATTTATTATTATTATTATAGGGAATGTGGAATCAAAGCAGGACGGTACGTCTTACCGTCAAAGTGCTTTTTATTTCTCGACCAATTAAATGTCTCATATTGTCAGTTTCTGTACCGTTCTTATATATTTATTTACTCGCAATTCTCCTCAGGTGTCCTCCACCACGCTCCCCGGCCCTCGCTACTACATGTGGGAACTGATGTTTGAGGGGAAGATGGGGTGGGGGGGGGGGTGTGGGGGGGTGTATTTGGAGTGAAAAGGCTGTCTCTCCTCAGCATAGCTTAGACAGTGATTGCCTATGTGGGAATGGATGAGAATGCATGAGCCAGAACAACAAGCATTGTGTTGAGCTCGGAGGGCTGTCAGAGCAGGTGTTGTCCACCGGGACCAAGCTTTGGCATCAGAATAGAATCAGGATATGAATATGGGGATATTGTGCCCTCCTGAGCACCTGCAGACCCCACGGACAAAAGGCCACGGAGGGGGAGGAAGAGAACGAACAGGAAAGGCAATCCCGCTTCAGCGGATGCATTCCAGTGTACATCCTCTCAGCAAATCGGATGGGAGAAGAGCTTTCGTTCCTTTTGGAGAGCCTTTCCCCCGCATCTTGTTATGGGCAATCGGTAGGTTTTAGCAAGTTCACGCTTTGACGTGCGTACTCATGCGTCCTCTGAACCACTTGACAAATTCCATGAAGGTATTTCGAGGTACTTGGAAAAAGCATGGGACTCACCATGGCTCGTCTGCAATACTGCTCTCGAAATGAAAATAAGGTTTCAGGCTCCCGTGTATTCCATAAAGTCTCAGGAAGGCATCTCTTAAATAACATACCCCCCCCCCACCACCCACCCCCCGTCCGCTTTCAGAGCTTAGCGATTCTCCACACTCGCCCTGCCCGTGATCCCTATCGGTGGGGTGACGATGTAAGAGTCCTGCAGACAGAACCAGATTGAATTCTGAGCCAAGCACGATGACTGATACCTGCCCAACGCTTCTGACCACCCACCCAGACAGCACCTCTCTCCTTGCCGTCCCATTCCACTGCCTCCCGCCGCAAGCTCTCCAGAATGCACTCGTAGAAACGACTGCCCCAGAGCTATGCGATACTGCCTCAGTTCACAGCACAGACCTGTACAACATTCTGTAGCTTCCTGCTAAATCGAGCCTTCAAGTAAACACCGGCTGACCATGCCAGGTTTTGGACTTCATCAGGGATCTGGACTTGGTAGCGTGATCACATTTAACATTCCACTGTGTCTACATGTGACTATTATTCAGTTAAGGCGCAGATGCTGATTTTAGTTGAGGTTATCCAAAGCAAACCGGCTAACCCCTAAAACAGTCATACACACTACTACTTAGCAAAGAACTCCTCGGTGCTGACACCAGAGCGTTCTGGATTGACAGGCATTATGATTGACAGGCAGGTCACCTCCCTTACATGATTGGCTCGAAATAATTTTGTGGGATATTTTATGTGTAGTTTACAGCAGGTAGGGGCACCACAGTGACAGTTTGATTGACAGCTGCCGGAATGAAAGGAGCACAAATATCACCGAAAGTGCTCTGTTAGCAATCACAGACTCCACATTTAAGGAGTACAGCGACTCCAGTTCTTGTAAATATTTCTATAACTCGGAAGCGTTACGGTGCACATTGTCCATATGGCACTTCCTGTACTGACCCTCTGCGTTATCAGACATGTAGGGAAGCTACGGCGGTAAACACAGCATCCCCTGAGGGACCGGTGCCGAGAGTTTGATCAGTGATCCCACCCTTCAGGAGCGGCGGAGTGCTGTGTCCCTGTGCCCACTGCCAGTCCCAGGAGACAGAGACACGGCTCTCGTGGTTATCACGCACAGGGCTCTGCAAGCACACTGGAAAGTTGGGTGGGGGCATGGTGGTGGTGGGTCAGAAAGATAAGGCACGGGGTTTTTGTAAAGGGAAGCTTGACTTTCAGAGCACAGGAAGAGGGGATGAATAACCCAGAGAAAGGGAGGAGGAGGGCGGCTGAAACTCCACACCTCGGCCACATCTGATAACAGAACTCGCATTAAAGTTAGTGTAAAAGAGAAGGTTAGCGGTAAAATGTCAATAACGGCCATGAGACAGAGAATAGACAGCAAAGGACCAAGTGAGAGAGGTTAGAACTGGTGCGGTTTTAACAAGCGGCTTCATTAGCTTAGAAATCCGAGGTGACCTCGGAAGTGTGTTCTTTTCTCTTCGGAATATTTTAACAGTTATGACAAATGAACTGGACGAAAACAATACGTGCTCATTAATGGCATTGATTTTTACTCCCCGCTTGTCCAGATCAATACATCGGGACTTCTGAGATCACTAGTGTTTGTTTTGGAAGGTTTTTCCGTATAGTCTCGTGTCCCGTGGAAAAAGGATAAAGTTCCTCGTTGGCCACCGTTAAAAATATTTAATGCTCAAGTCCAAAAGAAACATACCTGTCCATCTGAAAACAGATTTGATCATGTCAGGCTTTGAGATAAGACACGGAATGAAACGTAGGTGTGGGTAGAAGAGGTTTTAAATGATAGGTTTGCTATCATAACATGACTATCATATTAATGAAAATAATGTAACGTATCCAGTCACAGGCTAATTTAGTTATTGGGCCCGGAGAGCCTGAACTCGGCTGACGCACTCGAGCATCCAAAACGAAAGACGGGGGGGGAAAAACGTCATTTCCATCTGTGGTGCATTAGGTCACTTTTGATGACAGGTATTTACTGACACCGGGGTTGAGAGGTGGGCCCGGCCGAATTATTTTACAGATTCCACAGTAAAACGGTCAGCTTGAAAAGATGAGATTCACCACAGGAGACAATGGCCGACCACTGCGATCTGATTACGCCTCGCCCCCTTCACGGGTAAGCTGAGAGGGCCAGGAAGTGCCCCCGGGAGCAGAGCACGAGGCCTTGGAAACATTTGGCTATCGAGATGAGGCTCGTAAAGTTATCTCCTCTCCACACGTGCTTGCACATTGCAGAGTACGCTCTATAAGCTGTATGTGGCCGTGATACGCTTTGACATTTAGATTGTTCTAAACGTGAAGATATACGAATTGTGTTTACACGACATTAAATGAATTTATCACGTTTAGGAAGAAGTACAAGTGCATGCATATGCACGTGTGCCTTTCCACCGAGGCATTCTCAGGTGTTTATCACACACTTCTGTTTTCCATCTATCGCTGCCAGTGGCTTTATTCTGCTGAGGGATTTTTTTTTTTTCCTTTTTTTTTTTTTTCTCCAGTAGCCGCTCCTGATTGTGTTTACGCTCGGCTCTCGGTGCTCAGAGCCGAACACAACCTTTTGATTATTTGATCTGTGTTTGCTCTTGTGTTGCACGCTTCCACAACGGCTGGCTGGACGTCAGTCGGCGAAACTTGCACGTTCAATCTATCATGCACCTCCAGTGAAAAGCGTTTGATCTGCACTAAAGCAAGCGCAGTATATGATTGTATATCAGCAGTGCGGCGATAGTTCCACTAAAGACTGCGGTCAAGGAAACTGGTGCTGGGTTCCTGCCAGGGAGAGTCCACTTTTCCCTTGTGGACTGGTCATACTGGCGGATCGTCACGTTTTTTTTTTGTTTTTTTTTTAACGGATTCAAACCGCACACAATAGCTAAAGAAACAAGAGCTCGAGGAGTCGCCGTTTGAAGCAGGCAGTTGATGCCACACACTCAGCGACCTGGGGTCTGAGGCATTCAGTCTATGGAAACACTATCTGATGAAGCCTGTGTATGTGTTTTGGGGTGTGTGTGTGAGTGACGTAGGCCCGTCTTCATTCAGGCGATACTCAAATGGCCAGCTCAGAGGAGGCGCTGGGGCCAGCGGGTCAGCGCCTATCTTCCCCTTCAGCCCAGATCGCTTTTCAGGACAGAGCGGGGACAGAGCCGGAGTGTATTTCAATCGCCCAACGCTGCCTATTGTACACTCGCGCTGGCAAGCGGCAGCAGATACAGGCGCTGCCTAGAAGTAGGGGAATATGTCCGGGTACTCTATACTGGGCCAGACCACCACGATCAGAGCGGCTAAGCCGACAGTTCTGAGACACACGAGATCAAAAAAAAAAAAGAAGAAGAAAAAAAAACCCCGTCCCAGACAAAAAAGTCATTCTGTTCTTTAGCTTTTCTGTCCTCTCCCACTTTCCCTCCTCACTATCCATCTCTTAATCCAGTGTGTGAAGTGAGTGATCAGGTTGGTGTCTGGAAGGCTACGCTGTTCCTGACTATGCGTCGATTTGCGTTGTATGAGACGAGAGAACATGGGTTCTCGAAGATCCGTGGCATCGGTGACGTGAAAGCGAGACACACAAGCGTCCTGTTCGTATAAATAATTCTGTCAGGCGTAAGAAGTACATTCAGGTCATGATTGCAGGTGAAAATAGAGTAACAGTTCGTTTTATTCACCTTTTTATGATTTACTCACATTATACAGAAACTATTCTATAGAGCTGTTGAATTAAACACAGCATATATGTGTATAGTAAACGGCTCACTATGGGATAAATAACAACATTCCCGTGACACAGAATCTCAAATTCGTCTGGATTTATGTAGTTCTTGCCTAGATGGAAGTAAACTAACTTTAAAATTAATGAAATAAGTAAAAGGTTTATATAAGCCATTATAAAATCTACTTTATCACGCAATGGAACGTCCATCACTCTCAACTAAAGCAGGTAATTTATCTAATGATATCTGCAGCATAAAATGTTTTTGTAGACAGTCAGCACAAGAAAATCAAACATTTTGAAACATTTGAAGAAATTCTTTTGAGTCGCTGCTCTTTGAAAACTGCAGGTCAAAGTACTGACTCGGTAACATCCGAAACATTTTAACAGCCGGGAAGATGGTTCAAAACACTCTCGTAAGAACGTGTGCAGCTATCTTTCTTATCATTTGTCAAAGAATAAACTGTCAAAAATTGCATTAGTAGCAAAAACTGAGCAGAAAGACTTTTATTTTGAGATTCTATGTACCGGAATTGATGCTGTTCATCCCGGAATGAGCCAAATATGTTTAAACAGCAGCGTGCTCAGGTGAACATACAGATTATTATACTATACGCTTTTCCCCCTTTATAGGTTTTAGCCTGGAGATGAATTGATGAAGCAAACATCCTTACAAATATTCCTGGGGGTCAGACGGAGAAAAAAAAATAAATAAAAAAATGCCACGGAAGGTTTCGAGTCCTCGGTCCACCTGAGAAATGAAGCCTTTTCATGGATCAACAAATCCATCAGCATCTTTTCCTTCCCTCAGAGCAGAAATCTGAGCAATTATTTTTGACGTGTAACATCAATAATCTCATTTATTTTCTTCTCCACGCCCCCCTTCTCTCGCACGGCTCCTAGAGCGGGGGCCCGCGCGCCTTCCCTTCTCTCGTCCGTGTCTGGGGGAAATACGAGAAAGAGCACTCGATAAAACCAATTTTTTGCACCATCGATCCCACAATTGTTTTATTCCTCTCCCTGTGTTTTCTCTCCCTCTTCTTCTCGTCCTCTCCCTTATGGAAATATTATTGACGGCGGCTCGGTGTTAAATTATTAAGTAAATGTTAGCAGATGCTGGGGATGTATGAGCGTGCAGCGAGGTTTGTAATCTGCGTGTGCCTGTGTGTGTGTGTGTGTGTAAACACGCTAAGGTCGCGTGTGTGTTTTGTAAAGAGCAGCGGGGACACACAGTTCCTGAGATGAATAGCCAGAGGAGAGCTGTACTCTGAAACAGACACTAATGGACAAGGGTCTATTGGACTTGGCACGCTGCCACTGGACAGTTTTTAGAAGCTTCCCTCTGTGCCGGGGTTTTAACCTGGCAGGGAAGAGTCGCTCTTCCTCGGAATTCACCGCGACGATCAATCCGACTCCGCCGAAGCCATTTTAGCCATGTTTAGCACCATTGTGCTCCTGATGGATTTCTTAACCAGTTGGCTTTGCTAAAAGTTTCTTGTTTACCCCTATCATAGTCTAATGAGGGCTGACATTTGGGTGCTTATTGGCTTCCAAAGTGCCCTTACGGCCTTTTCTAATAGCCAGGTGGCTAAAGGCTAATGTGTGCGTACAGGAGAGTTGGTTCACACACCAGATGGGTGCCAGGGGGCTCACATACAGCAAGAGCTCCGTAATAAGTCATCTTCTTATTACGCTTTTTTAATTAGTGTTGTTTACTTATGAGTCCCGTGTGACCTGTTCATGCAGCAACACTCGGTGTGTGTGTGTGTGTGTGTGTGTGTGTGTGTGTGTGTGTGTTTACATCATTAGTCAATTTGCTTTTTGCCTCATTTACATATAAGCACGTTAGGCCTAAATTAGCTCTGATTAATTGTTCTCACTACAGGGGTAAATGGTTTGCTGTGTGTTTAGATTGTGCCTGTGTGTGTGCGTGTGTGCACGCTGTTTATCTCAAACACGCCGTCCTATCCGCTCCCAGCGATGGGGTCAGAGCCAGAGCCCAGGGGGCAATAACCACAGCCTTTGTTTGGGAGTGCAATTATCCTACCACACAAACATGCACCGATGAACAAACACAGAAGATCTCAAGACAAACATACAAACATGATAGCACACACACACACACACACACACACACACACGCAGAAGAAAGTAGGAGGAAGAAAATCTCACAGAAAAACGGTGAACATTAGCAACCAATAGCCACACACTGCTCACGTAGTGGAAGCTAAACCTTTTCGGTGAGTATTATACATGTTTAGCCACTTCCTAAAATAGATGTCTGTATTGATAGGAAGCTGCTCTAGTTGAATTTACCTGTGATATCGTATAAAATAATTGTCATTAGTTGTCTTTTGTGGGGGAAAAAAACACCCTAACGGTTACCTGCTAATAGTAAGCTTAACAAAGCACAACCTGTCTTAGTATACATTCCCAGATATTAGCATGTTTCAAGTTCCCGCCCAAGAGTAAAGAACCAATCAACATCGAGATGCATATAGACAGATAAATTAAGTTCCTGTCCAAGAGTAAACAGCCAATCGCATCCAGTTCCTGCCAAACAGCTAACAGCCAATCGCATCCAGTTCCCGCTAAACAGCTAACAGCCAATCACATCCCGCCAAACAGCTAACAGCCAATCGCATTCCGCCAAACAGCTAACAGCCAATCGCATTAAGTTCCCGCCAAACAGCTAACAGCCAATCGCATCCAGTTCCTGCCAAACAGCTAACAGCCAATCGCATCCCGCCAAACAGCTAACAGCCAATCGCATTCCGCCAAACAGCTAACAGCCGATAATGTCCAGTTCCAACCACAAAAAGCGAACAGCCAATCAGCGTTGTGATGCCGTTTAACAAAGTATGAAATGCATTTTACTTCCATTTACATCTCATGTGCATATCAATAATTGAATTTGTACTTTATCATTCTCTAACCGTTCTGGAAATTATTGCAATTTATGGTGTAACACTATTTTCATTTTGTGGATTTTGCTTTTTTTTTAGTATGACAGCCGTGGTCTCCGATCATTCGCTTACATTCTAATCCCCATGTTCCCTCCTGTTTCCAATATGGCGGCCCCATGTCGCATTTCCAAATAATATACAAACCGGCAAGTCACCGTTCCAGTCTAAATACATTTCAGTGGAATTACTGACGTGACATTGTACATCCAGTACCTCTTTTGTGCTTGAGCATTAGACTGAAGCTGAAATCGAGCGCTCAGGAAAACACTAAGCTTTAATCATCATATGCAAAGTTAGAGTATTACTGTAACACCATTAAGAGAATAATTCTAAAATTGTGAGAATGATGGATGTCATCACGTGGATTGTATTTCAGGTTGCATTCCTGTGGATATATACACCCCACATGGTCAGTAAACACTTACTGACGCCTATTGTCATGACTCACAACACACACTCGGCAAGGAGCGATAAAGAGGCACCGAGAGTGCTGATGCAGCCACATTAGGTAATGAGGTTAGCAAGAACCAAGGGCTGACTGATAACCTGTGAACTTCGGGTTTGCAGGGGGCCAACACCGACGACTGCAACCACAACACCATGAGCACACGTCCTCTCTTTTACCTGCGTTCTGTTAGCAGCATTTGCTAACACACTATTGGAAAACAAAACCAACGCCAAAAATCCGTCTGTTGCGCAGAACATTTGTTTGAAGCACTCATGAGCTACCTATGTACGCTTGATTCCGTCTCGCAACTCAGGGTCCTGAATCAGAGCTACAGTATGTGCGCAGGAGCACCCGAGGGCCGCTAAACATCACATCAAACGTTCTGCTGCAAAATACAAACCGGTTAAACACACGGCTCATTCTTTCGAAAGGCCATCAGCGCTCTCTGGTTTTTGCGGTTCCGTCTCTCCCTCGCCCAGTCGATGTGTTCATTCTGAAATAAAACTGGCACACGGCTGTTTTTCCCTTACAGCATTTTGGCTAAAGTAGCAAGTAGCAAATACACTCAAGGGTGAATCAGCGTCACGGTGGAAAATAACAGGTTTTCAGTAGTAACTGCGACATATATACAAATATATGAAAGTTTGCGCTCAGTAGGGAGAAGGTCTGACGTGATAAAGTGAGATCAATGATCAACCGAACGGTAACGCTGTGTTTAATCAATCTCTCTCACCTGCTAAAGATCCCAGGAGCAGACAGACAAGGGGCTGATAGAGCATAGTGTCAGGTGTCATACTTCTACACTCTACAGTGTGTGTGTGAGAGAGAGAGAGGGGGGGGAGAGAGAGATCGATGGTGTGATGTCTAAACAACCATGTCTGTGTTATCTGTTTGTCAGCTGCAGGCACAGCGGTCTGTTCACACCTCGTCTCATACTAACCCATCAGACAGGCACTGGAGTACATCACATCTATCTCCTTCAAATGCTCTCTCTCTCTCTCTCTCTCTCTCTCTTTCGCTCTCTCTCTCTCTCGCTCTCTTTGCTCGCTCTCTCCCTCTGTGTCCCGGGTTCGTTTCCCGGGCTCAGAGCGTTTCTGTGTGGCGTTCGCGTGTTATCCCCATGCCTGTGTAGGTTTTCTCCAGGCACTCCAGGTTTCCTTCCATGTTCTGAAAACATGCACAGTGGGCTGACCGCCAGTTTCCAGAATTGCCCGTCGGTGTGAGAGTGAGCGTGAATGGTTGTACGTGTCGGCCACTGACGTGTACGTGTCGGACTGACCAAATTCTCCAAGGGTTGCGAATCACCGGGGACCACCGGATATTATCATAAACATCCCTAATGATTAAACTGTTGCTATTCTTCTATAAATATTCTGATCCTATATTACAGTATTACCCCGTTCGTTTGTTAGAATTTTAAAACCTTGGACTGTAAAAGAAAGAGAAAGTTAAGTAATACCTCTTTATTCATGAGCCGTAAGTAATTACGTAATTATAAGTAATAAGTAATTACGTGTAAACTCCTCATTAGGATATTTTTTTTCCCACAAAATGGCTGCAGAATGACTACAGATACAATGAATTAAAAAAAAAAATTGGGGGGATCCAGTGTGCTGATATATGATTCGCCACACAAAAGAATAAAATTCAGTTCAATTCAGTTCAAAGAATCGTACATAACTGACTCAATCTCATTCTCCCCTCTCTAAATTCTTCACATGCAAACAATCCTAGGTGATGACCATCTATAACTGGAATCGGAAAATGCTAGAAATACAGTGCTTTGCATTTTGCCTTTGAATTCTGTCTCCTCCAGCCCTCCATCCCCCTCCATCCTTAACGCCACACATACCCATTGATTAGCGGCCTGGCTCTCCCGCTGGCCTTAATGGAGCTGAGAGCCCGATCGTGTGATCGCTGCATCTCTTTTGTAGCGTCTCAGCCCCAGCCTGAAAGCAGCCCGAGCCTCGCAATCACCCTAATGCACGAGTGTCGGCCATTACTGTCAACTGCGCTAGCGTGGCGTCCATACATTTGTCCCCTGTATCCCCCGGCGTCCCCTCCCATTCCTGGCCGGATTAATGCACGTCCCGGGGCTTGACTGACACACTCTCCATACTGGCTTAAACACTAAGTCCACGGCCGCTGTGCTCGATTAGACGCGTGGTTTAATTAAAAGGTCTGTCAGATATATGGCGGCTCCAAGTATCTGTCATGGCGTCGGATGAAGGGTGAAGGTTAAGGCCAGAGGGCGGCGAGGTGAAGTCCAACAGTAGCTATAAACATTTCCCCAGCTCTGGGCAGTGGAGCTATCACTCAGAGTGATGTATAGTAAGCCAGTGACCACAGAGAGAGAGAAGGAGGGGAAGGGAGACGTCTGACGGAAAGAGGAAAAAGGCGTTAAAACCAGCACTTAGCGCGAATCGAGCTGGAGGTGCAGGGCTGAGCTCAATGGCGTTATTGTTCAAGGCTTGACGGCATGCCAGGAAGCTGAGAAATATTAAATAGTGGAACATTAAACAATGGTTTACACAACAGTAAAACAGAACTCGCTCCTCCTGTCTGTATAAAGCCACGGTTTTACGAGGACACTTGCACCACTGCCGGGCATGGGTGAGAACAAGAAAGAGAGATTCTTCTCTCTCTCTCTCTCTCTCTCTCTCTCTCTCTCTCTCTCTCTCTCTCTCTCTCTCTCTCTCTCTCTCTCTTCCCCCCCCCTCTACCTTCCCCCCCCCACACCCGCGACCGCCCCTGTTATCATCCTCCCTCTTCCCCC
>JBCNYG010000012.1:10614953-10625301 GCA_039654305.1 Porochilus rendahli | reverse complement strand
ACACACACACACACACACACACACACACACACACACACAGCTTAAGTAGAATACTTCTCTGTGTGTGTGTGTGTGTGTGTGTGTGTGTGTGTGTGGGCGAGCGCGCGCGTGCGTGTATATCTGTCTGTGTGTTTGTATCTGTGTCTGCGCACGCGGCTATAATTTAATTTAAATTTATTTATGATTTTAATTGAGCGGAAGCAGGACTAAATTTTTTATAGAGATAGTGCACTTGCTAAACTAAAGAATGCTGATTTGGGGAATTAATAGACACTGTTAATTAATTACTCTGTTAATAAATATTGAACTATTAATAATATAGCCTTAATGACTTACATACCTACAACTGTTATTTATAAACTGCTTTGTTTTATGAGAATATAAAATTATGAAGAAGCATTAAAACAGTTTCAAAAATATTGATGCAAAAATAGGCAACAACTCGCTCTGAATTATATTCACTTAATTTTCAAAATAATAATATTATTTCAAAACACTTAAATGCTTGAGCACACATGCCTTGTATCTCAGATGTGGAAGTAAATGAGATTATTATTATTATTATTATTATTATTATTATTATTATTATTATTATTATTATTTGTTTCTATGTCTGATCTTTAAATTGGATTTTAGTATATAATCTGTTAGTGCGGTTGGTTTAAGGATTCCCTTCAATTTTAGAGGAGAAACTATGAATAATGTATGATTACCACATAAAATGACTCACGCAGGTTAAAATATCTGTTTGCTGCAGGCATTCTTTAATGTACTGTTTTTTGTTTAATAGATTCTCATGAACATTCTGTAGAGAGAGAGAGAGAGAGTGAGTGAGAGAAAGAGAGAGAGAGCATGTTAGGAATGGAGCAATGGCGAGAGGACCCTCTGAAAGGGCAAAAGTGAGAGGAAAGTGAGAGATCTTGGCTAAGATAGAAACAGAGCCATCGAAAGAGCCTGTGCAGACGCAGTAGAGTCGGGCCAATTCAAAACAAGGAATGAAAAGACAGAAATACAAAACGGAGTGAACATGGTCAAGAGAGTAGGTCTGTCAGACAGAGTCTGAGAGGCCAACAGATAGAAGGAATAAGAAAGAAAAAAAGAATGAAGGAGAGAGCTCTCTAGTCCTCTTCCTTTTGGCTTATCGATGCTGGAATTTGGAGTGGGGCTTGAGGAGTCTCAGAGGACCTCACCCATGCTCACAGATTAGCCGCTAAACTGCATATAATTGTATTCCCCCTACTTCTCTCCAAGAGCTATTAGTTTCCCACTCCCCTCCTCTTTTCCAGCATTTTGGGTCCTTAGTGCTGCTGATGGGACGGAGAGATAATACAATTTTTTTTATGCCCCTTTGGTATTCAGTACACTCTTTAAGGTTGCTGAATGCTGTAAAAACATCAGGATGTCATCATGGAAAAGTTTGCTGGTTTATTAGTTTGACCTTGGTGATAAGGAATATTATATCAAACTTAGCTTTGTAGGCTGAAACCGGAAATCCATTGTTTATTTTTTGGCAGTTCCTGCTTCCTACTTCTTACTACTTCCCATGTTCATTGTGATTTTCAAGCAATTAACACAGTTATTGAAAGAATGTTAATGTGTCATATTCTCGAAGTATTGAAGTCCTCTACTTCACCAAACATCCTCTAATGCTTATCTTTACACACGATTACTATCTGTTCCTAGACCTCGCTTGAAACTGAAACTCTTTTACTTCCTCAGAACGTTTGGGTATTATCAGTGAAAACAATTACAGCTAATAACAGATTGTGTCTTGATTTGATGGCAGCGACGCAATCAATCTGGAATGTTTTGTCACCTCCAGACGAGCAGATGTACCGCTGTGAAGACTGTGACGAGCTCTTCTCGTCAAAGGTGGAGTTGCGACGGCACCAGAAATACTCGTGCAACACCGGCAGCTCCATTTTCGATTCGTTAAGCGAAGACCTCAAACAGGAGCGGGACGACAACGACGAACCGGTGTATGAGTGTAAAGACTGTGAAAAGATCTTTCCCAGCGAGTATAGGTCGGTGTCAGGGGCAACACTGCTGTTCCCACGATTGGACTTAAGTTATATTATTAAATAAATACATTACTTAAAACTTTGGATGCAAATTCCTGAAATGTTGGAGCTAATTTTTTGTTTTCGATATGATTTCTTAGTCTTGGCCAGCATATGGTTGTACATACAGAAGAGAGGGAGTACAAGTGTGACCAGTGCCCCAAAGCGTTCAACTGGAAATCTAACCTCATTCGTCATCAGATGTCACATGACAGTGGAAAGCGATTTGAGTGTGAAAACTGTGATAAGGTACGAATTTTAATTTGGTAACCAGCTGTTTAACCATCTTAAATGAGATCAAATGCTGAGAGGATAAGCAATAAAACTCACTGACTGCACCTACATTGAGGCATCCAGTCTAGTAATCACATGGTGAGACTGTCTCTGTAAAATGCTGTTCACACGTTCAGCACATGCTTGGCGTCGTTCATAATCCGGCAGGTGTCGCTGTGTTTTCTGCAGGTATTCACAGACCCCAGCAACCTGCAGCGCCACATTCGCTCCCAGCATGTCGGTGCCCGCGCCCACACCTGCCCTGAGTGTGGCAAGACCTTCGCCACATCCTCAGGTCTGAAGCAGCACAAGCACATCCACAGCAGTGTGAAGCCCTTTATGTGTAAGTTCATGTGTGTGCTTGCTTGAATAAGCCTCTGACGCAACTTTTTAGATAGCGCCATCCATAATGAAATTTGGAGCTTTCTTTCTTATTTTGAACGATTTGGGTTTTAGTTCACTTTGGGTACGTTTTCTTTTGTTTCCACTTCCCTCACAGTACCGGGTCGTCTACCTGGGAACATGCATTTTATTTGTAAATACTCCAGATTTCTCTGCTTTATCTAATATCATTTATGTCTAGTATGATTCGCGATGTGTTGAACTGCATGCGTAAACTTGTTAACACTGAAATGAATTCGCCTGATGAGTCTAATTACAGTATGTTAATAGAATTAATCAGGCATGTGTGTTCTACCAGGTGAGGTGTGTCACAAGTCCTATACCCAGTTTTCCAACCTGTGCCGCCACAAGCGAATGCATGCAGACTGCCGCACCCAGATCAAGTGCAAGGACTGTGGGCAAATGTTCAGCACTACCTCCTCCCTCAATAAGCATCGGCGCTTCTGCGAGGGAAAGAACCATTATAGTCCTGGAGGCATATTCACGCCAGGCATCGCTATGACCTCCAGTCCCATCATGGGCAAGTCGAAGCCACATCCTGGCTTAAATCACGCTGGACTTGGCTTCGGGGATTACTTCCCCTCTCGCCCGCATCATCCAGGCCTCCCCTTCTCTACTGCTCCTCCTGCATTCCCATCGCTTTCCCACGGCTTCACAGGTATCTTCCCCCCGTCGCTGTACCCTAGGCCTACACTGTTACCCCCTAGCCCATTACTAAAGAGTCCGCTGAGCAACAGTCAAGACGGGAAGTTTCCTCATAGTCCGCTCGACGCCCCTGCTCTCTCTGTGGTCACATCTGTTAGCAACACCAATGGCAATGCCAGTAGTGGCTTTAGCCAGTCAGAGGTGACTCGTGAGTCTAAGCAGGACCTGTCCATGTCAGACAGCAAAAATAAGGTGAAAATGAGTGACCTGTCCGATGGCAGCGATTTAGAGGACATTAACACCACCAGTGGCACTGATCTCGACACCACCACCGGCACTGTTTCCGGCTCTGATCTGGACAGCGAGGCAGAAAGTGAGCGAGAGAAGAGTCGAAGGAAACACAGACAGGAAGGCAAACAAGAGGAGGTCAATAGCAGTGTAGTGTCCGTGTCCAGCTCAGGTAACCTTCCTCATGATCGCCCTTTCCTTTCTTCCCAGCATTCCTTCTTTCCTCCACCTGACGAGCAGGCACTCCCACCTACAGGTGCCACAACTGACTCTATCAAAGCCATTGCTTCCATTGCTGAAAAGTACTTTGGGCCAGGCTTTATGGGCTTGCAGGAGAAGAAAATGGGCTCCTTGTCTTACCCGTCCATGTTCCCCTTCCAGTTCTTACCCAACTTTCCACATTCCTTGTACCCTTTCACAGACAGAGCGCTCAACCCTAACATGTTCCTAAAACCAGAACCCAAATCACCTCGTGAGCACATACAGAAAATGGCTACTACCACTGCTGCAGAGTCACCCTTTGACCTCACCACCAAACCCAAAGAAGTGAAACCTTTCTCTCCACCACCCGTCAAGCCCTCCAGTGCGCTTCTCCCCAGTGGTGAGGACCAGCCTCTGGATCTGAGCATCGGCGGTCGAAGCAGAGCCAGTCAGAACGGCCGAACGCCTGAGCAGCGGAAGAACCATGTCCATAGCACCAACTGCAAGACGCCAGCTAAAGATGAGCATCCAGTGCTGAGCCAGTCTCAGAACCTCCACCAGCCCCAGATGCCTCAGCAGCAAGTGTCCCTTCCGCAGCCTCCTCCTCCACCTCCTCCGCAGCAGCAGCCCTCACTCCACTACGCCAAGCCTTCGCCCTTCTTCATGGATCCCATCTACAGGTATTTTCATCCGAGGGGGTCACAATACAGGGTTGGATGTTGGTGCAAACTGCCACTCGACAGTACAAGTTGGTTTTAGATTGATATACCAGGCTAATTATCAAAACGATGCCCTTCGTTCATACGTAACCCTGTGTGTTGTTGTCCAGCAGGGTGGAGAAAAGGAAGTTGATAGATCCTGTAGGAGCACTGAAGGAGAAGTACCTGAGACCGTCTCCACTGCTGTTCCACCCTCAGGTATATTGTACACATCTGGAATCTCTCAAAAGACCGTTTAATCAGAGTAAAAAAAAATGTCAAACCTATAAAAAAAAAAAAAGATTCTGGTCCTTTTGGTGCAGTTGTACACGTCTTGGTTTATTGTAGAAATTGAACTAGAATTGAAATAGAAATTTAACACTTTTATCATCCACAACAAAAAAGTTCTATACAATTCACTATCCAAACAACTCTATCTGCAAGGTATTAACACTGTGATATTGTGTTTGTTCTGTCTATTGCCCTCGACCGTAACGTCTAAACCTGCCTACTATTGACGGATTTTTGTTTGAAATCGAGCCATGATAAGGTAGAGGTGCATTTTAATTGGACTGGACGCTAATCAGAGATTTAGGATAAACTTGAAAGTGTACAGACCAAGTGTTCTGCCATGACGAGTGCGTAAAGTTCAGTTTGTTATCGTCTGCTCTGAAAAACAATCCCTCATTGTTCCTGGTAGCATTTCATACTTTGCCCACCTTTGAGCAATGATAAAACGAAAATATTATTAATAACGACCTTTTGAATTGAAGCAAGCTGTCCCGTGTAATGCTGAAGCACAGCTAAGTTTAGGCAGGGCATTGTTTCTGTGTAGCTCTGACTCTGAGGCCCACTGCTAAATAACTTCCTACCATTTTTTTGCTCTGGCCGCCTAGATAATGTCTACATGTCCATCAGACACTTCCTGTGTTTGTGTGCAGTAGAATGGCCCCTCTTGTTGGGAACTGTCTTATCTACTCGGTAAATCTGTTCTCTATCGATGCGAAGCTGCCTCCCCCCACACCCCGAGCCCTTCTTTCTCCATTTCTCTCACTCTTTTTTCTCATCCACCTCCCTTCTCTTTCCCAGACTGCCCTCATGTGAATGGCATGAGGACAGCTGCGTAGACCAGGATAGAAAGATAAGTTTGCTATCGATGTTAAGGCGATGCTTGTGATCGGTGTCCTTTCCATGCATCTTATATGCTCGGAATGCAGTAGGGAGGATTGTGAGGCATGTATAGCAGATTCATATCATCAGTAATTGATAACGACTTACATAAATCCTATACATAAATATCTTTTCTTCGATCATTGACAGAAATTCCGGTTTGATTTACGACGTGAAAGTAATTCTACTGTGAACAAAGAACTAAAAATAAACTACCATGTGATATAAACAGTATAATGGACATTCGGTGATCCACTCATGTTTAGTTAGTGAAGTGATGAAATGAAGGTAGTCAGACATTAAAAAAAATAAATTGAGACAGTATGTCTGTTTCCATGTTTGTTCATATTCCAAAAGCAGGAAGGATGTAAGCTGTTTTTGGCCATCGGGACACATAGCTAAGCCTTTGTTCTGTGTCTAATGGGGAAGGCTATCAGCAAGGGGTATCTTAAACTGCATTGTACGTGTACCGTTTTCGGAGGTGAATAGCTCATTCAGAGGCTTCTCTCTGAGACTTGTCGGGAACAAAGTGGAGGTCCAGGGGCTCCCACGGGGCTGCTCGAGTGGCTGCTAACGTGGCATAGGTCAGGGAGGTGACTCCTGAACAGCACAATCAAGACTCGACCTTCTGATATACAGCTTCCTCTGGCCTTCCGCCCTGTCTCGTAATGATGCGAAACTCCCCTGCTCTCCGCCAGAGCCCCCACCGTCAGTGTTATTGTATTCGTCAGGTAGCAGGACGCAACAAAACATCATAAAGAGGGTCATGGTTTTTGTACCACCAGTTGCCGAGCGGTCATTTCTGCTGCCAATATAACGGTTGATCTTAGTTAGAGCAAACCATACCAAAAAAATTATTTCCATTTAAAGTGGTCTAAGATAAGATCCTCTATGGTTCAGATAACAGAATGAAACCTCTGTCTACGGGTGCAAAGGCCAGAAAAGCAGTTAGGGGAAATCCCCAGTTGGAAAAAAAAATGTATTCCCTTTAGAGCTGTTGGATTTTTTACATCCCACTTGAATTGAAATGAAAAAGCACCGCAAATATTCTGTCTGTAAGCATTTGTTCGTTTCTTTTCCGCAGGCGTTATGGTGTATGCGTATACTGCGCTTCAGAGAAACTTTAATACTACCAAGAAGTCTTCATTCTACTGAAACGTTATGCTTCTCTGCAGTGTTATATATATGTTGTTAAGACCGCTTGTTTAGACACACACACACACACTCCCCACCACCCCCTGTTATAAAACCGACTGTAGGCATGGATCGTATAAGGATCTCCTTTCTTTTTTAGGTGTCGGCAATGGAGAACATGACTGAGAAGCTGGAGAACTTTGGCACTTTGAAACTGGACGCTCCCAATTCGCTACAGCACTCCTCACATCACCTCTTTAACTTCCGCTCGCCTCCTCCCTCCCTGTCTGACGCGATTCTCCGCAAAGGCAAAGAGCGCTACGCCTGCAGGTAAGTACGGTTTCCCGAATGCGTTTCTCTCAGGCCGTTTCGCATTCCTTCCAGTTCTATTAAACGTATCTGCTTACTGGGGTTATGCATAAACCGGAACTGTGACACTCAAGCTCACCCGTATCTTAAACCATTTTCTTCTGCCGCAGGTACTGTGGGAAAATCTTTCCCAGATCGGCTAATCTTACCAGGCACTTACGAACACACACGGGAGAGCAACCCTACAGGTAAGCCGCTCAGAAACCTCATTTCTGTTTCTAACACCAAACCGCGCATAGAGGTAACTTCAGCCACTTGAGTCTCCACAGTGCACCAATCTAAACATACTGAAGTGTCACCATCACGTCATGATCTAGCAGTTTACTCCATCTTGTGACATGCCTCTTTTGGAAAAACCAAGAGAAAATATTTCACTCGGGCTTGTCTGACACGCAGACACAAACACGCCCTAGGAAAAATGGGAACATTTCTGCTGTTTGTTCAGCACGACTTACAGGCCGTGTCCCAGTGATTCAGAGACACCCAAGAAAGACTGAATAAGAGAAGAAAAATGGGTGCACAAGAAAGCAAAAGAAGATTGATTCTGTCTGTGCAGATGTTCTGGACTTAAAGCGGCAGTGCAAGCTCTGGACAATGTTGGCCTTTAATAGCACCCTAGAGACGTCCTTGCACTGTTTATATAGCAGCTTAATTAGCACAGATTTGGCTCCATTCCAGCTGTGCACAGCCCTATGCTGCGAGGATGAGGGTCTTCTGAAGAGGGGGGGGCCTTTGATTTTTTTTTTTTTTTGGATGCTGTGGCCATAAGCAGGACATCAGGCTAATGGTGGAAAATGACCAAAAACACAAACAGAACTCTACATGTCTGACGACCAGTTCCTCCTTTCTCTGTCAGATCGACTAAATCCAAGTTCATGGTGCAGTAGAAGTGCTAACGAGTCTACAGTATATGGAGCATGTCTGGCTGGCTTCATACATCATCGGTGATTCATGCAGCAATTTCGTAAAGGCCAAAAAAAAACCGAATAAATAAAAGTCTTTATTGTCTGAGGAGTCGAATACGAGATACATAAAACGAATATATTTTTGTATTTCTTTTCGTTTGGATATACAGTACCTCCTGGAAGTTTATTTAATGTCCCATATCACGGGAACGCGAAAGCCGGTCCAGACAAACTCTCTCCCCTCCGTGAGTTCCACATCACTACCGCTGCAGACGCATTCGGCGAGATAGAGAGCCTACCACGGGACGCGGTCACTGCATGGTCGGCTCCTTTGCAACAATCACTTGATTAGCTCGTTTAGAAACAATTTACCCTAACAAATGGTAGACATCATCATCATCATCATCATCATCATCTCCCCTCACCACTTTGAGGGAAACAAGGATTAGGCGGGCCAGTATCAGAGCTGGACTGCACTCACCCATCTTCATGCTTCACTGTAGTAGGTTATTCGCCTTGAACAAGATGCTATCGCCTCTACTCTTTGCAGTGAAATTGGCCCAGTAGTGCTGACCATTGAAAGACCCCGTTCAGATTGTAACGCTCCATGTACAGTCCTTGTAACACTGGAGGAAAAACTCAAAGATGATGAAGTAATTTGAAGTCCCGTCGGACAGGCTAATAAAAATAAACCAAATAGGGGGTAGAGCTGGCCATTAAAGAAAGAACGCCGTCTTGGCACTTTACCATTCTCTATGAACCATAATGCACCAAGTCTGGAACCCACAGACACACACCGACACACACACACACACACTCGTGAACGTAAATGGAAACATAAAAAGAGGCCTGCATCTTGATTCTGAGCACTTGATGACGAGTGATTTTCCCAAAGCAATTAGGCCTGAAAGTCAATCTCGCAAGCCAGCCACGGGAGTGCAGATCGAGCAGGGCCACCCAACAAAAGGGCAACTGTCCGGCGGGGCCGTTGACACGACTTCGCCATCGCGTTTGTTTATCAGCACATTAAATTGATGTGCTCCGGCCTACTCGGGACGGGCCGTCGTCGCGAACAAGCAGGCCAAAGAGACTTAGTGGAGAAGCCCGAGTCATGGCCCGCAGGGCTGGTTCCTCAGTGCCAGAAACATACTGGAGCACACAAGTCACTGAAGAGTGTCCGTCCCAGCTGTAGGAAGTCAATGCTCGAGTTAATGCACCTTAAGTTCTCTAGGCTAAGAATTGATTCTGTAAATGATTAGGCTGAACAAAGAAAGAGAGAATCAGACTCGCATTCATCTTTTGCAAAGGAGATGAAGGCGGTTGGTTTGTTTTCCACACTAAAGAAAATGAGATAAGAACTTTTTTTTTTTAAAGTTACATATCAACCCAGTGAACACTTGATATTACAGTATTAATGCACTCAGCTCGTGCTCTGAAAGCAGAATCTCAGAAGACGGAGAAGAAATCATATGGAGATATATATAATTTCTGGTTGAAAAAAGAAAACTGTGAAGTCGATTAGGATGCGTAAGGCAGGGGTACTCACGAGTCGGGCCCCAAAGATTGTCAACATTAATGCCCTTGCCCAAGTTACAAAACACAGGCATAGGATAAACACCTGGACTTGGCATCTGAGGACTAGTTTGAGAATTATAATATCTTGTACATGTTACAGCAGCAGTAGAGACAGCACCATTCACAACCACAGGGTGGAGTCCTGCACAGCACAGCTCTCAAATATTACACGGGGAAAGAAAGTAGCTTCAGTCATCGGACTGCTGTGAATGTGTGTTTTAAAATTATATTGTCATATCTGGACCTTCGTTCCGTAAGCGACATGTTTATAAATGTCAGCGAGTCTGACTCGCACTGATTGCAGGGTCTAGTCTTTTAAAACCGCCTTTAGAATCTTAAAAAAAAAACAACAACAACAACATCAAGGAGGTAAAGAGTTCTGCCCATTCTCTGATTTCACTGTCAGAGCTGCAATGACAAATGTGTCCCCACCTAAAAAGCCCAATTGCCTGTAATGTTTTGGCCATGTTTATACTGAGGCATTCTACAGCTAGTGATTACTGTTTATATAGCTGAACAGGGAGCTCATTTAGGGTTATAATTCTCAGTTTCACCCCCCCGAATCTCTCTCTCTCCCTCTCTCCCTCTCTCTCCCTCTCTGTCCCTCTCTCTCTCTCTCTCTCTCCCT
>JBCNYG010000012.1:10542788-10553077 GCA_039654305.1 Porochilus rendahli | reverse complement strand
TAAAATAAAAATGAGTTGCATATACCCACTTTACTACAGCGGAACGTTTTTATTTGAAGGCATTAAGAGTTTTTGCAGCCATTGAGAACTTTATAGAGCCTGTCCCAGTTTGAGGGGAGGGGTCAGTAAAATTACCAAGAGTGAAATACTAATTATCTCTATCAAAGGCAGGTGTATAATTTGTTTACTTAAATATTCATGAGGGTGAGTAAGGCATGGTATTGGGCTATTGTGAGCATATTATTAACATTTCATAGGGCTTGTGCTGGAATGCAGAAGGGCTCTTCTTCATTATTTAATACCCTGATGCATAATGAGCTGTGTGATTAGTTCATATTGAGAATTGGCTCAACTCCATTTTGAAGAGAGATAATTCACATTGTTCTCAAGAGTCTGAATATAATAGGTTCTTTAATGCAATGAAATTAAAAGCTACACATTTTATATTTCAGCTTACAAATCCCCTTGGCAATATTCTGCTTTTGAGCCTTTTTTTTTCTTCCTCTCCTTTCATTCACCTCCATCACAGGAAAAAGCCCCACTGAATTTTAACATTGTATAAATAAAACACATGTTTACCTACATGTTTTATTTAGAATGCACCCAGGCCAATTAACACTGTTCATTAGCTGAGCGAGGTATTTGTTTTGAAAGTTTAACCAATCACTTTGTTATGCTAATTGTGATGTAATTTAATTTGAGTCCCATAATGATGATGCCGTTATTATCCCCATAAAAGATGCAGTTAAGCATCACGAGCTCATTTGCATGTGCTTGCAGGGTGAAGCTGGCTGAGCCGGCACCAGCAGCTCTCGCTCTGCTTTTATTTTCCACCTCTGTTCCTCTCCCGCCCTTCAGCTCCTCCCGGCGTGTCACAATCTATTGATGATCAGTACTTTAATCTGATATTTTAATGAGCAATTTATTACTCCAGATGTACAAGTGCATATGGCTAATTTGATTGATGTGGGAAAACATATAAAGGATTTACTGATGCATGGGGAATAATAATCTCTTTTTTTTGTCAAAGAGGTGTGTGAATGTGTGTGATTTAAAATTTCTGCTCGAATTTACATTCGTACATCAACATTTTTTTTTTAATTGACTTGTTTTTGATCTTCATCATTTGCGCTTTAGATATTGTGATGGAAGATAAAAGCTGATTAAAGATGCGTATTGAGATGTCGTGTGGCTGGAATTTGTGCTTAGATATGAAAAAAAATCAATTTAAAATGAAGAAATAAAGAGTAGCTTTCATGTATAAATACACTTCAGCCTAGTTGTGCTGCCAGTGCGTAAGCCTCTGCTAAAGACTACCCATTATCTGTTTTGTCAAGGGTTAGACTTGGGTAATTTTCCTCTGGAAAGATGATTTTTCTCTTGACCAATCCCGCCTCTTACAGCCCTAATTGGTTACATAAATCTTGTCTGGTATGAATGAGAAATGTTGCGGTGTTGTCAAGTATAATCTTCACCCTTATTTACCAATTCATTAAGATCTATCGATGCAGGACTGGGAAGAGGGAATGACAACATAAATCAGAGCCAGGGACATAATGACCCTAATCAGCCCCAAATAACTGGAAACGTCACTATGAGCTATGTCTCTATGGCCACGCGGCTGCATGCTAGTGCTGCTGGGTCGGTCCCTATCGCTGTTTCCAGCCTTTCTGTGCCATTAACGCCACTGAACTTCTAAACACATCTCACATGCAAGTCAAATCATTTGTATCCTCGTGCAAGAAAACACAAAAAACACAATCAGGGCTTTAGACAATCAGTGTACTAGAATAAGGATGTGCTGAAATGATGAAATATGCATTCGCATCTACCAAATAGTCCAAGGAGATGGAGAAATAGAGCTTTGAGCACGTGAGGAAAATGGAACAGGCTAGAGGAAGAGAGCACATGAGAGAGAGAGAGAGAGAGAGAGAGAGAGAGAGAGCGCACTTGCCTCCTAACTGTTCTCCTGCCAAAGATGATTGGAGCAGACAATGGGGCCTCCCCCTTTTATAGGTCAATTACTGATGATTAGGTGGGCTGAGTTAATTAAAGAAATTACCCAAAATGAAAACGGGGGGGACTGCTTGATTAGATAGTGTCACTGTCTGTTCACCTACTTTCAGAGCCGTTTTCTCCTAGAGGGAGGTACTTGCTGGGTAAAATTTTAATTATATGGGAAGAACTGAAGAATGGAGCCCAGTGACGTTAGAGACAGTCTTCATTCTGTACTTACAAAATGTTTTTTCCTTCGTGCTTTTGATATGCCTCTAATACGTGATAGGCAACGTTCAGCATAAAAAAGTCAGTGATAAATAGTCATTTTCATTTTTAGTGTTAGTGATGTGTTCTGTTCTATCATCATGACTCTTAAGAAATCACTGGAATGTGTTATTACCGGCCTTTTAGATTACGTTTTCTCACATCCCTGACAATTGCCTCAATTTTCCCTCTTTTCTCCTATTTTCTGTTCTTTTATATTATATTCTTCTTGCCTCACTTGTCTGAATGTAAATAGAATCGAATTAACATCTCGTGCAAACTGGCATATATGACATAATGCTTGAAATGATTAATTTAAATTTTTTTCTCCACAAATCTTGTACCACCGATAACATTTGATCCTGTTGCTTTGCATAACGTTAATTTGAAAAAGAAAAACCTCAGCCCATTGTTCCCTGACTCCTTTCATTTTGAAACTTGTGCCTTTTTTTTTTTTTTTTTTTGTAAATATGATTTTCTTTCTTTCACTCTTTCTAAAGCAATCTCGTCTATTGTGAATCACTTTGAAATCCCATCTGAGAAGAGTGCCATACCATTACTTAGGTTTATATGAGAGTTGTTAACTCTCTGTATGGTGGCCCTTTAAAGCCACAAAAAGGATGTCTGGCTCAGATTGTTAATCTTCAGAGGACTTAGAATGTTGAAAGTGCCTTGTATTTATTCCTGTGTGTTAAGCCTGTTTTTATAGACGTGCTGTTTAGGGGTTCTTTCCACCTCACTGTTGCTGGCTGATCAGGCACGCGAAATCCTGTAAGCAGGATGAAATCACAATTAAATCAAAATTACTGCTATCATTTTTGCCAGTGCGCCACGCTGACATGTAAGAAATGGTCCAAAGCTGCTATTTTTTTAATTCTGCTTATTAAATATTTGAGCATACTGGCTGGTGTAATTCTTTCTTTCACATGCATTGTAACTTATGGCAATGATAAATTAATTTCAGTGGAGCACAGAATTTGTGATTATTTTAAATGGTACCCGTATCTTAACTGGATCTGTCCAGGAGGAGCTAGCAGACTGTGAAATGTAATTTTTGCTGCTTTTTTTCCCCTGCAATTTTGGAATTCCATGCACCTGAGCAATGCACTGATAATGAATACACTTCTTGGATCACAGAGTCTGCCTTCCTGATGCTTTTCTGAAAGGATCATCATCAGGCTCAATTTCCTCTGCAAGTCTCTGCATTCTTTTAGGGCAGTTTATCCGAGGGCGGAAACAAGTAGCCAATGAGCATCGGTTGTTACACAAGTCTGTTGTCATAGTGTTAAAAACTGTGTTCATTGTTTTTATTTATTTATTTATCTAGTTACCTTAAGTAAATCTCTTTTACAACATCTATGTCTTTACAGTCACATTACTGAATTGGTGAGTGTGTGTGTGTGTGAGTGAGAGTGTGTGTGTGTGTGTGTGGGAGAGAGAGAGAGAGAGAGAGAGAGAGAGCACAAACAAAATACACTAAAGACTGAAAAGCCCTGGAGACATTAGCTTATCTCTTTAAGCCTCTTAATTTTACATTGTTGTCTAATTATAGGTTTATATATGTTTAAAAATACTCAAAACAATCGATATAATAAGAACAAAAAGAAGATTAATATCCTCACAAACACACTATATATATATATATAATTTTAGTTTAGAAATAGGATATGAGCTGTAATATTAAATGAAGATGTTCCTCTTTAGAACTTTATAATTTCGTGTAAATACCTAAATTATAAAACATAGGCATATGATAGGATAGCGTTGTGAGGGAACGATCCCGAAAGATCAGCACTTTCTGAAACTAGCCTGTCACTAAGATCGCTATTCTGATTCATAACGTGAACCAAGACTGAAGTGCTTGACGGGGATCTGCGTGGATTTATGCACTGTGCTTTGGTCAGTTGAAGAATTGCAGTGAGGCGCAGGTGGACAGGTGTTTGATTTTGACGTGGATGGGGTATAATTGGCTAATGTGGCTAAATTACTTAGCAGGTTCTCAACAACATAAAAAAACAATAGGCGTTGGTGTTGAACTCTTTCTTCGGTAATGAAAGTATTTTGTTCACTCTATACCTCTCTCTCTCTCTCTCTCTCTTTTTCTCTCTCTGTATCTCGCTTGATCTATCTCCACTGTCAAACTCTTTTACTGGGAGTGTGTCAGACAGGTAGTGTTCTCTGCAGCCTGGACTTGAGCGAGGTGTTTTCCTGCAAGTATGTACTTGTGCCTGTGTTGTCGTCTAGCTAAGGGCATGTCGTAATTAGGACGACGTTTGCCTTCCTTCCCTCCGTCCCCTGAAACATTCGCTCTCAGGACTTCTAGCCACAAGGGTCACAACTCAGGAGTGTTGTTCTGGGCAGAACTGTGGCCAAAGAAGTGCTGAGAGAGATGTGAGAATGAAGGGCTGATGGTGTTGAGAGAGTGTGTGAAGATATATCTGCTGGCCTCTGTGACTGAACCGCTTGCATCCTTGTACTGGAGGCTTGACTGGATATAGATTGAGTTTAACTGGGGAACCAGCGTTCAACCAACACGGACAATGTACTACGTGAAAAAGAAGGTAAAGGCCCTTGTGTGTGTGTGTGTGTGTGTGTGTGTGTGTGTGTGTGTGTGTGAGTGCGAACTTGTGTGCAGCTTGATTTTGCCAGTCTTCTAATCGATCTAGAGCTTAATGGGAGAAATATCTCCCATCATGCTTTTCATTTGTCTGGTGAAGGGTTTTTCTTAACTGTTTGTGTGTGTGTGTGTGTGTGTGTGTGTAGTAATGTAATGCCCCGAAGTAAGCTAAGCAGCTGTTCAGCGCCTCATTTCTCTGGATTCCAGAAAACAGGTTTAATACGTGTATATATTTTATACAACTGGTCAGATGAAATACTGGAACCACTCTACGCCGTATGGACCGCGCTATCCCCTACGGGTCTGTGTCGGTATATGGACCGCGCTATCCCCTACGGGTCTGTGTCGGTATCGCTATCATTACACTAAAAGCTAGCACTGGTCTATTACCTGTAATTTGTGAATCTTGAGCTGCTACTCTTCATTCTAATAGCCTTTTGCCAACCCAGCAGACAGTGTCAGTTTAGTAATTTATTAGGGATGACTCTGTTGGGGGTGTGATGGAGGGGTACGGGAGGGCAATTAGTTACCTGACAGATTGCCTCTGTTTTACAACCGCGTGCCTGAGGGAAGGCATGGCTTCTGCAACTTCTAAATCTCAACAGCGTGTAACCGGAGCTGAGTGGACGTCTTCCAAACACCTCGAAACCACGGCTTTTCCTTTTCCCTCCTCCTTTATGCTTCTCTTCACCTGTGTAGTTTGACTTCCCTCCCGCCGTCCCTCCCTCTTGAGTTTACCTGTGGCTCCTCTTCTTCGGTACTTGCTGTCAGCTTACCTGTCTTTTCCTCCTTCCCCCTTCTCTCTCTCTCTCTCTCTCTCTCTCTCCTTTCTCTCTCTATATCTGTCTCTTGACTCAGTCTCACTATAGCTTGCTGAGCAGCAGTATGGAGCAGGGATTGGGGAACCGTGCGGCATCCACCAGCCCCTATAGCTCCGAGACCGCCTCCAACGTGCCCACACCGTCGTCCTACTCGCAGCCCAACTCCACCTTCGAGGCCATGTCTCCGGCCCCAGCCATCCCCTCCAACACAGACTATCCTGGGCCACACGGCTTCGAGGTCACCTTCCAGCAGTCCAGCACTGCCAAGTCTGCCACCTGGACGGTGAGTGGAGCTCGAGTGGTGAACATTTTTACCTTTTATTGTTGTTGTTTTTTTTTTTTGTTACTTATAGCATGACTAACTCTCTTTGTGTGATTCTGATCTGTTCAATATTTTTACACTTTAAAATTTGGTCGTTTTGAAAATTTGCTGCCCTACACGCTTTGCCATAAAAGGCTAAGAGAACGATTTTGGAAAGTTCGGCATGTGTTGAGGAATGTGCACCATTAGGCTGTTTAACATGAGAGGTGTTCCCAGCCATTCAATCCAAAACAAACCGGAATTCCTTTCACAAGGACTTTAAACTGAGAAGCTTGAAAGCAGAAACTCCTCTGTTTTGCCCAACATCACTACAATAAAAGTGTTACCCCTGTCTGTCATGCAGTTGACCCCGAGACCCCGACTCTATAGAACCTCAGGGTGGGTAGACCCCTCTTTCCCTCTCATACTAGCTTTTAGACTGTTTGTTGGATTAACTCAACCATGAGGTGTGTTCATTCTCGAACTGTGGAGGTGTAACTTGATCACCGAGGTGGCCATCATTCGGGCCAGAGCGTCGCCTCTCGTTCTCACTCGCTGCGTATGTGTGAAAATGATCTGCTGTTCAGAACCATTCCGATGTAACGTCATGGTATTTAGTGGCCACGGATAAGGTTTGGTTTGTCTGGTAACCTGAATAACTCGGCTCTGTGAAAACACCCCACTGCATCACCTTAATCTGAAGGAAAACACAGCAGACCTGAACTATGTTCCTGTAGGAGACCATGGTGAGAAATCCAAGTCTGTGATTCCTAACCAGACCCAACTCCCCTTGTTGTCCAGAGGGTTCATTCATTCATTCATTCATTCATTCATTCATTCATTTTCTGAACCGCTTAATCCTAATTAGGGCGCTCAAGGGAAGAACATATAACGTTCAGTAGAACTTTTTGCAGTTGACCCAAAAAAGCTGGTAAATATCACTTAATTGGAACCAGTTTTAAAACAGCCTCATGTTCCAGATTAAGAATATGACTCATGAATCTGTGCAGAACTGTCATCACCGGGGGAGCCACAACGCTTAGAGTCAGTTACGCTTGTGGTACAGTTTGAGACCAAAGATAGTTGAAAAATGGCTGAGTTGTTATTTGTTGTTGTTTTCTTAACAGGCAAAGTTAGTAGATCTGAAAGCAGCTGTACGTCTTTTTTTTAATAAGGAGTTCAACTAAAGCGTCAGTCGGAAAAATTCTGTATGTGTTGAGGAATTTTATGTAGAATTTTATTTCCTTTGGAATATAAGTCACGTAATAATTTTTTTCTTTTTAGAAAAATGCAGAAACTACGAGAAGGTTTACGGATTGGATAGAGAGAAAAAATGAAACCCAAAGTGCAATTTAGAGGGTTGATGTGAAGAAAAATAAAATAGTATATGTCTTCTACATATGCTATTTAGAATGATAAAATAATAGAAAATACCTATGTTAGAAAAATAATAAAACAATTAAATCTCTATGATATATTAAAAACACACAAATAAATCAACTACATCATATTAAGATTAAAAGATTGTAACATTTGTCTGAAGGGGAAAATTTTTTACATTTTAATTTAATCCGTTATTTTATTTGCCGCAGATTTTAGTTTTATGATACATATCCTACATCTTGAACCTTGAACCCTCTTACCTTTAGTTATGATGATATTTTTCCTAATATGTTTTTTTATTCATTTATTATTAGGTTATTCTATTACTTGTGGTCATCTTGTTGTCAGTGCATTGCCTCCGTCTTCAAAAAAAAAAAAAAAAAAAAACCAAACAAAACAAAACAAAACAAAAATGCCTGCCCTCCTTGTAGCTCAGTAATCTTAATAACTGTGGTGTCGTTTCTGCATTCTTGATTAAGCAGGCAACACTTAAAAATCAGGTAACGGGAAAACCCATTATAATGTTGGTTTAATTAAAGTGAGACGTAAACATTGCATTTATTGTTAAATTAGCATTAAGTAAAAGATGTCTGTTGCTGTGCTAGCAGGTCGATTATATCAGTTTTGTGTTGAAAACCCGGTGCTTGCTCCTGTAACTGAATGCAGAAAGCGGATTTGCTTGGCGTTTTGTTAGCTGCAGGCATTACTTGCAAAGAGAACAATGTTAATTGGCTTGCTGAGGACAGATGAACTATTATTACTTCGTTCTTTTACGAGGCAACGCCAGAACATGAGCTAGCAAAAAAAGCAAGAAGAAAACGTTGACTTTTGTGACATAATAAGTGCTACTCTACAGAGAGGTTATAGATTAGTTAGGTTTTCGGTTATATCGAGTTTGTTTACCACAAACCTTATCATGTTGCTTCGTCAGTGACTTTAAACACAAAGTTATTAAGTGTAGAGAAGCAGTTTTGATGTTTTATTTTGGCTTTGAAATGTCTGTTGTTAGGGAGGATGAAAATATAATTAGAAACAGAGTCTATTCACGTCCCCCCAAAAAATGATCTAAACCTGTGTATGAATAAAGGCTTCTGCTACAAAGTCTACAAAGTATTTTTTATTATTTATTTATTTTTGTAAATATATTTATGTGAGTAATATAGAGTCTTTATTAATTATGCTGTACTCAGTATTAATTTCATTTCATTAATTATTTAATATATTTTGGCAGCTCTTGTAAATATTCATGCCTCAAATATTGCTGAAGCCATGATTTCTTACTACAAACAAAGTTTTGTTGTTGTTGTTGTTGTTGTTGTTGCTGCTGTTGTTTGGCAGAAATAATTTTTATTACTGAAAGGTTTCACTTTGTATTATTAGATATGTTGTTGTGCAGTAGAAATGGCTAAACCTTATTGATTAGGTACTAAAAATATATGAGCTTCCTATCTGCTGTCACATGACAGATTGGTTGGTGTGTGTAAGACGTTTCTGCGGTAGTTGAATACTGAGCTTGTTGTTAATTTAGATTTATTTAAGACTCGTGCTTGTGCATAAACAGACTTTATTTCTATTGCTATTAAGTAAGAAAAATGTTTTGATTAATCATAATATTTCACCTTTAAACTTTAGGGAAAAAGCTTTACAATTACAATTACAATAACCTTGTGAAAATTCTGCATTTGCAGTCTCCACAGTGTATTGTGCTTCGATATACTGCAAAACATTTACTGTAAAATATACAGTAATTTAGTAAATTAGCTCAAATCTCTATACTGTAGCATATTTAAGGGTGATTTCCTGCTTTGGCCGATACTTTAAACAGATTTTATACAGGATGCAAGTGGTTAAGGGAACTTGTTTAAAGACATGTACGTTGGTTGTTGGTTGTTTCTAATTGCCCCTAGGTGGGAGTATGAGTATGAATGGTTGTTTGTGTTCTGCCTTGTGATGGACTGGCAAGCTGTTCCCCTTATAAGCTCCAGCCCCCCTGCAGTCCTAGTAGGATCGAGCGGTTCGGAAAACGAATGAACGCAAAGCCTTAACAACTATTTACGCCTAGCTCAACCTAGCCTACCCTCAGTCATCTTTTACAATCATATACCATCCTTTAACCATTCTCACTCTAGTTAGATATCCCACTATGCATTGTGTTTTCGGCTCTTTTCATAATAAACCAGAGCATGACTCGAATTGGCTGATTGTTTCAGTAAAATCTGATAAAATAATAAAACAATATTATTGTAACATAAACACTGCAAATTTGCATTTAGTGTGAATAAAAAAATTTAGATTATTTTTTTTTTTTAAATGTTATGTTCCAAATACTACCCAGGCTGGAAAAGAACTATTGTGCCTTCTTTCTAATCTACAAGAATTTAACTTAAGCTTCTGGATGAAGAGCGCAAAATTGTTAAGGATTATGGCCAAGCTGCGTGGAATGCAGCGTCGACTCTGTAATTCAGGGATTTCCCAGGCTGGAGACGATGTTCGGCAGGCTTTTGTTATCTGGGATTACTATTGGTGAAGTGTGTAAGTCATCAGGAGATGCAAGGTGAAGGGTTATAAGGTTCTGCCGTAATGTTTGTATAGCTGCAAGCTGCCCGTGGAGAGAGATAGTGGTGTATTAAGTGTGATGTTCCATTCACCACTACTTGCAAAAGTTCTCCTCTGTCACTAATAGTTTGCTACTCATAAGTATTGATTCGCACAGAGCTTGATGCCAAATCATTTATGCAGCAGTGGCGTAACGGTTCGATTCCTGAACCAGCAGGAACACAATGTGTCTGCAGGAGGGGGGGTGGGGGTGGGGTGGGGGGGGGTTGATTTCACCTCCCCCCCCTCCGCCTTCACGGCTGAAGTGTCCTTGAGCAAGGCACCGAACCCCATTTTTCTCTCCCGGGTC
>JBCNYG010000012.1:10142285-10161947 GCA_039654305.1 Porochilus rendahli | reverse complement strand
TTACAAGCCCATACAGCTCTGAGAATTTTTAACTATAATTACACCGTTATTTGCTTTTTCTTTCCATAATCCAGCCTTAAACACCTATTTGAAGGCTGATGTGTCACAGATACTCTTAAAAAAAAGATGCATCATATTAACTTATTTATATTTTATCCTTTTCCCCCCCCTCCCTGAACCCTCCACCAACCAATTAGCTCCCATGCAGCATCGGCCTGGATGCTACCCTGTGTTGATAATCATTGATTAATCTTGTTAATGCGCCGCTCGGGAGCACGTTACTGTTTTTAATGGCACAAACACACTTACACACCTCGTTTTCCTTGTGTAGAACTTCCACCGCTGAATTCTCTTCACTCGTTTTTTCCCAGTCCTTTGGTGCAACGGAAGCAGCTGGTGCGAACACAAACAAATTAAACACACTACTATTTATACTCTATTATGCATTCTGTTGTAGAAAGAAAAAAAAATAAATAAATAAAAAAAAAACAAGGAGCATGATGGCTAAGCCACAGCAGAACAGAAGTACTCTGACGTTTGGGGCTTTAGGGGTAAAGATGGGCCTCGGTCTCCTTACATACAACCCGAGCACTGCCGAGAACATGACAGTAAAGACACGAACTACAGAAAATTGTCGTACCTGATGCTGTTATCTTTTTGGAATTTGTCTGACTTTGTGTTTCTGATAAACAGTCAGAGCTCTGCGCTGTTTCAGATTTGAGGTGCAGGTCATTAGCATCACAGGCCTTCCCTTCTTCATGCACGTCACCGCGGGGGGGTGTGATTAATACAGGCAGGCCAGGCGGTGGCGCTAGGGCAGACGTAGCATTCGAAGGTACTAAGGTGGTTGGACTGATTGAAATTTGGGTCACAGGGGCAGGCGGGGTTTCCTGGATCGCTTCTCCCGATACCGGGGTTTCATTTTGGGTCGAAGTCGAGGACAGGGTACCGGTCAAGGGAGCTTCTTGTACCTGGATCTCCTGCTCACAGGTTGGGGAGGGTGGCGGTGACTCAGGAAGACCATTCACTACTTTTCCTGGAGGAGGGGAGGAGGCTGTAGGGCTGGGGGGAGCTACCGGAAGAGGTTCGTCTTCCACGGGGACGGGGGACTGAGCTCCAGCGACGGAAAGAGTAGAAGGATCTTCTGGTTGAATAGTAACTGTCGGACTGTGAGGGCCGCGAGGAGGAGGGAAGCCGGAGGACGTTCCGTGGTTCGTCTGAGATGAAGAGTCGGACACCGGTATAGTCGGGGTGTCGCTTCTTTCTGTGGGGGACTCTGAAGGTCCAGGACGTGAAGGTTTATGGGGTGCAAGATCAGCTTTGGGCTTTTCCTCTAATACAAATCATAAACAAACAACAGTTTTCATATTTATTGGGACAGTGACCTAATCTCTGTGTAGTATTCAGCTCAGTGTGTGGGGGAGACCATGTGACAGGGTGCAGCATACCTAAGGTGGGCTTGCTATCTGTAGGCACAGGACTGAGTCTGTAGGGTGGGTCCATGTTGCTGTATAACTGCTCTGGCGTCTGACTGGCACTTCGTTGCTATGGACACACGGCAGGAAATGTTTAGTGTCTAACACATCACGCAGTCATAATCATGACGCTCAGTCTTGGGGATATGTTTGGGGATGAGGTCTGTCCAAGGATGATAAGAACGGATGAAAGAGTAAAGCAGACTGAAAGAAACAAACAGTGCAGTACACGGTCACCTGCATTCAAACATCAGGAATCATTTAAATCAGGGGGGTCTGCCATTAACTGGCCCAAGACTTCTCTCTTAGACGGAATGAACCACCGGCCAAAACATTACAAATTTTTCCAGTCGCCGCACTGCATTATCTAAACTGCAAGAGCGCTTTTGTTTTCCCTGATTATTCATTCATTCACTTCTAAACGGCTTAATCCTAATTAGGGTTGTGGGGAGGCTGGCGCCCATCTCAGCCAGGTCAGTCAGATCAGGAGCTGGACGCTTTCCTAACAAGCAGTGATGTCCTGGGTGTCACAGGTACAGCTGTCAGGTTACACCCTGGTGCCATTCTTTCTCTAGTCCAGGCACTTACTGAGAAGATGCTCCTCCACTGTGTTTCTGAAGAGCTTGATTGGCAACACAGTTAAAGGTCTGACGACCCGACCGCCCTGAACGCACGGCTATGCAGCGAGTCGCCAAAACAGCAGAGGATTAATACATCTGGCATACCAAAAACGTGTGCGCTCCCTGCATCACCAGGGTTTCCACATGGCCTAGCCAGCACTAGCAACCTTCAGGAAGGAGGTACCAGTTCGTTCTGTCACGCACGGACAGATGGAGAAAGAGTTTCCATCCCAAAGCTGTTAAGCTGCTTGCCTCCACCTACATACATGCTGACTATTAAAACACAGACTGTTAACCATTACGGCACAGCTTGTCACAGAAATCAAACACTCCAAAATGCTGTGACTCGATCCAAGAACAGTCTCTCATCCGAATGACCCTTTTTCGTTCAATGACGTGCTTATTGTGACTATTTTTTTTTTATTTAAATATTGCTATAAAAATTATATAGTTCTACTTAGATATTGTGGATCATCACCCATACTAATAAATTCATAAAATTCTAAATAATTCAACATTCATTCATTTCCAAACCACTAATTCCTAATTAGGGTCGCGGGGAGGCTGGCGCCCATCTCAGCCGTCTCTGGGCGAGAGCGGGGTACACCCTGGACAGCTCGCCAGGCCATCGCAGGGCTATTATTATTATTATTATTATTATTATTATTATTATTGTGGTTGTTGTTATCATTATTATCATTATCATAACCATTATTATTATTATTATTGTTGTTATTGTTATTATTATTTCTTATTTATTTATTTATTCATTCATTCATTTTCTGAACCGCTTATTACTAATTAGGGTCGCGTCTCAGCCGACTCTTGGCGAGGGCAGAGTACACCCTGGACAGCTGGCCAGGCCATCGCAGGGCAGAAACACGCTGACGGCTATGCAGCTACTCTCGACGGAAATCAGCGATGGTTCTTTTACATTCCTCTCACCACGGACAGGGAGAGACACGGCCGGCCTTCGATAACCCAGTTAGCTGCACTGGGGGGGTCATTATTTATACATTTATACATTAATTATATTTATATGTAAATATAAGGCATCTTTGTTCTACACCATTCCTTTGTGTACCAGGTGTCTTTCAGATCCGGTTGGGTATCTCAGCCGACACTGGATGAAAGCAGGGTACACCCTGAACACCTTGTCACTGTGTCAACACACATGAAACCGGAGCACCCAGAGGAAACCCATGCAAGCACAGGGAGAACATTCTGCACTTAAACACCCTTGCCAAGTCTGGGACTCGAACCCAGGACCTTCCTGCTGTGAGGCAGACGTGCTAAGAACTACGCCACTGTGCTGTTGGTATCAATATTTGTTCTATCCTTTAAGTACCCCCCGATTATACACATTTGGTAGTCTTCCCTGCTTGTGTGTGTGTGTGTGTGTGTGTGAGTGTGTGTGTGTGTGTGTGTGTGTGTGTGTGTGCCTTCATATCAGCCAGTGGATTTGGAATGATTGATCTGGCACATTTATATTCCTGCCTAATATTCATCTCCACCCGTGTTCACACTGCGGTCACTTCCTAGATGCTGATTTTGTCACACTGGACTTTCTCTGTTTAAGATATCACGTGTTCTGCTCCATTCAGGGGTTGATTTGCGAGTGTTTTACGCTGCCTGGGTTTACATTTCTCCAGCTTTGAGACATAGGAGCTTGTAGATGCACAAAAAAAAAAAAAAAAAACTGAAACGTTTTCTTTCTTTCTTTCTTTCTTTTAATTTTTATAAACCTGTCCTGTCCAGCATCCTAGCGAGCAGGACGGCCGTCAGGTTGCAGGGTTGTGTTGAACAAATTTGCTTTTCCAACGGGAGGTTTATGGGTTTAAGGCTCCTCTTGATAATCTGATTTATTTATTTATTTCCTGTTGATGTGTGTGATGGAATCTGTGGAATCTTGCTGGACTTGACTGGAGGGGACAGAACAAGAAAGAAGACAGGTGACAGAAGCAAAAGGGAAAGTACAAGGAAGAAAGAGGAGACAAAAACACTGTAGATATAAAGCAACGACCCTTCAAACCAAACTATCACTATTACCCTGAAACGTTTTCTAATTACGTTGAGGTAAAAAGATCCCTGAGCTCCGTCCGTCCGTTCTCGAGTTACTCTGGTGGATCAGAGAGGTAAAGGAGAGAGCAGATCTGTTTTTGACTCGACTCCTTCTGTCCATCAAGGGAATTGATCTGTTATCTCTGCTCACTCCACCGATTCACCCGATATGCTCATACTGCATCTACGGTACACCGGGGTCCAAATGCCGAAAGAAGAAATGAAAACGCTTCTGTTTTAGACACTTTTGCTGAACAAAATTTAGTACAGAGCTGTGAATAAGTCTGTGCACCCTCCCCCAAAAAATTAGCATAACACAAGACGACCTTGGCTCAGAACAGAAAATATAATTTCCCGTTAATGTCAGTACTCAGAATTGGCTCATCGTGCCCCTAATCCTACTTGGGTCACTGGAGCCCGTCTCAGCCGACACTGGCCTTTTCAGGTCCTGCCACAACATTTCAGTGACCTTCAGGTCAGGATTCTGACCAAGCCACTCCAAAATCTTAATTTTATTTTATTTTATCAGAGACGGACTTGCTCTTATGCTTCGTCCTGCTGCTTAACACGATTGCCCTTGAGCTTCAGTTCACACACTGATGACAGGACATTTTCTGTTAATACTTTCTGGTAGAAAGCTCAGCTTCCCATCGTCAGTCGAGGCAAGCCGCCCAGGCCATGAAGAGGATTTGATGGTTATATGGTTCAGAATCAATCTAGGGTTCCAGGAACCGTGATGTGGACTGTACTGAACTGTGTAACGTGCAGCTCCAGTTGCGTGATCGGTTAGTGCGTGGTTCTTATACAGCAGGACAGAAGAAGCAACGCTGAGGTTGTGAGTTCAAGCCTCACCGGGAGCACGGATTTTAGTTTGTGGCTGGAATGTCACCAGTTCAATTCCCAGGACTGACAAGAAGAACACCAGGACCGCCGGGCGCGGCACTTAACCCCTGAATGTCTCTAGGGTGCAGGTTTGCCGCCCATGATGCTGTACTGAGTGGTTGTGTGCGCTCATTTGGGTTAAATGTGAAGATTTTATCACTTTAAAGGAGCTGAATGAATCAAGAGGCTAAACAACAACTGGGTTCTGATTTATAAAACATCCACGATCAGACAGTAAGCACCACTCAGCTTATGTAAGATGTTTGGAGAAGATGATGTGAGATGATGAGGGCAGCAAAAACAGGATGGGAAGAAAGCTCAGGATATAACAGATACTGATACCGACATGGGGGTGGTGCAGTGGGAAGCACGTCTGCCTTTCAGCAGGAAGGTTCTGGATTCAAGTCCCAGCTTGAGCATGGCGTTACTGTGTGGAGTTTTTTGGATAATCTGCCTTTGCCCTGACATGGCTGGGATGGGCTCCAATCTTCCTGTGGCCCTAATAAAGTTTTTTTTTAATGCATCATCATCATCTTCTTCTTCCTCTGCTGCTTGATCCGGGGTCGGGTTGCGGGGGGCAATAGCCGCTTCATCCAGCTCTTCCGGGGAGGGGACCGAGGCATCCCAGACCAGCTGAGAGAAATAGTCCCTCCAGCGTGTTCTGGGTCGGCCCCGGGGTCTCTTCCCGGTCGGACATGCCCGAAACAACACACCAGGGAGGCGTTCGGGAGGCGTTCTAATCAGACACCCGAGCCTCCTCAACTGGCGGTTCTACTCCGAGTTCCTCCCGGACGGCTGAGCTTCTCACCCTATCATTAAGGGAAAGTTCTGCCACCCTGCGAAGGACGCTGATTTTAGCCGCCTTTCAGTCGTTCTTTCGGTCACCACCCGAAGCTCGTGACCGTCGGTGAGGGTTGGAACGTAGATCGACTGGTAAATTGAGATCTTTGCCTTCTGGCTCAGCTCCCGCTTCACCACGACGGATCGTTTTTTTAATTACATGTAGCATTTAAAACGTGGTCCCGTGCAAGTCCAATTAATAGAAATCTCACTTTGCTTCATCAATATCCTGCTACTATCACAGCACTACATAACACACCTTCAGAGGTCAGAACTTTTCAGGCAGCACAACGGGGACCAACAGGTGATTTTGTCGTGTTATTAGCTTTGTGTAGCTTTAGGTGCCTTTATCTCTTCAGAAATAACCATTTCATAAATAACGTCCAGGGATGGCATGGTGGCATAGTGGTTCTCGCCCACCTCGCAGCAACAAGGTCCTGGGTTTAAGTCCGGAGTTTGTGATCTCCCTGTGCTTGCGTCGGCTTCCTCCTGGTAGTCTGGTTTCCTTCCATAGTCTAAAGACATGCACATTAGGCTAATTGGCCATTCCAAATTACCCGTAGGTGTGTGTGTGTGTTAGTGAACTGTTCACCCTGCCTTTTCTCAGTTATGGCTGAGATAGGCTTCACATGAGTGAAGGAGAGAGTAAATAACTTCCACACAAAAAAACACACAAAAAACTTTTTTTGTTTGTTTTTTGTGAGCCGACGTGCTAACATCCTGCTCTACACCTCCCTCTTGTGGTGGAAACGGGAATTTCACTTTAGATGAGCCAGGCGCTGCTCTCTGACATGTTTGCTGGTGCTGCTCAGGGAGGACAGCTCTCTCATGGAGTGACACTCTTCAGGTGAGTGGATATTAACAACAGTAATTTTCCTAAACTGGGTTAAGAAGTTATAAAGGAAGACCTGCAGAAATAACTGCGAGAGAAATTTTATAGGGCTTTTTAGTATTGTAGTGTATTTTAGTGGAACCAGATAACTCTGTCCCATGCTGTATATTGTGTTTTCTCTGCACAGGTGTGATATGATGATGAGGCTCAGAAAGAAATCATGTACTGGTTTATTTATTTATTAATGTTTCAAATATCTTTTCATAATATTTCTACTGTTGTAACTTGATAGCTTAATAGTCCAGTACAAATGTCCAACATCCGTTATTTAGTCCTGTGATCCACTTTAAAGGGTTTCAGAATCAGGTACATGTTTTGTGCGTGGATTCAGATTTGCTGCACATATTTCTTTGAGATAACACATGAATAATTGGTACTAGATGAATTATACATCTCCCACTTAGGTGAAACTCAATCTCTCCTCTCTTCTCGCTCTCTCTTTTACATTCATTGGCAACCCCAAAACATTGCCCCACACCACACACACACACACACACACACACACACACACACACACACACACACACACTTGAGTCAACCCTACAGTTTCCCAGCATGCAGCAGGAGCTGTGGCTCAGGGCCAAATCTCAGGTGATCACCTCCCTAAAAGCAGTGTGTGCAATGAGGGCAGCAGCCTCGCACCCACTCCCTCCACCACCATTCGAGCACGAGCTGAAGAACGCTCTGTCCTCCAGTGATGGCTGCTCCTTAAGACCAACGCACCTCAGGACACGGATGACCAATGGCACTTTTATCAACAGTCATGGGTTTCCACATGGCTATAACAGAGGTCAGTTTCACTCATAACTTTTTCAACTTCTCAAATATCACTGCACTCATAAAAACTTAATATATACATTTTTACACGTGTGTACATTAATGTTAATGCTAAAGTTGGTTCTATTATTAGTACCATAGATTTTAAGGGCAAAAGAGAGCTCAAGATGCAGTTTAGAGTTTTTAGAGCCCTCTGCTGGCTGTGAGGTGAATTACAATTACAGGCAAATATTAAGATTCAAGTTTATTTCTCATAAACAGGGAACATTACCAGGATTACTATCATCACACACCCTTTGCTGAAAGTTTCGAGTTGGAGATCATACGTACCGAGCAGCCATAAGATTAACATCACCTGACTGGTCTACGACTTAGCAGCTTTATACACAGCTAGCCGCAATATCATACCTTTATATCATAGCCAGCATGAACAGTTCCAGCAGTTCGTCCTGCAGTACAGGAGCCCTTCAGTGGGATCAGACAAGACTCGCATCAATGAGCCTCGCACCCTCCATTCCTCCCGCACCAGTTTCAACGTGAATTTATTTCATGTAATATTGGATCATATTGATGAGAATAAATAAACAATATATATATATATATATACAATATACAGTAATAACAAAAATAAAAGTTTCTTTTTTGAGAAAGAAAGTCATTATTGATTGTGGCCTCCCTTTACTTTGATTACAGCATTTAACCTTTCAGGCATCGTATTTCTTCACTCGCTAAACCACTCCATATGGTTTGAAGTTCATTCATATGCGTTTTATTGAGTGCTACCAACCGGTGCCATTTGGACCCGAGTCTCGCCCAGGCAGGGTCGACACTCCCTGAAGCGGTGGACTTGTACTACCCCTCGCTAGCTATGTATATATATATATATATATATAATGTTTCAGAAAGGAGAGTAAAGTGAATAGGTTCTTTTTATTGTGACATACTGTACAAATCCCACAAGGGAAATTTACCTTCTGGATTTAACCTCTCCGGCGTGAGTACACATGCACGCACACAGACTTTAGCAATGAAGACGAAGGAAGAGAAGCTGCTGCTCATCACCACCACCTATGCAATAATACCTGTATTTCATTTTATCTCAGAAAATGCAGATAAACAAAATACTGCTGAGAGTCCAAGGAATCTAAACAACCCTGTCAAGGCCTCGCGGAGCCATCAGGAGCTGCACAGGGAGCTGCTAATGGCTCACAGGAAGTAAGAGCAGAACTCTTCATCTCAGTACATCATTCCTGTAACGAAAGAGATAGCAAGCGACGCCGACGCTGAACTAACCCGGTCTGCCGGAAAGGACCTGCTGGCTTTTAATAAATCGCAGGAGAAGTGAATCGGGGTCGGTTAAATATTGATGACGGTCTCGTTCTCTCTTTCTCGTCTTTTGTGTCACACAGACTGCGCTTGGCCACACGGGCTGCAATTGTACACTGACTCACATGAGTGCTGTGTCAGGTGCGGTAATGATAGACATGCACCTTGCTAGATAGCTTTTCTTTACAGCACTGAGATATCATAAGGACAACTGGGAAACATTAGCCTGGATTGGTTAAAACCAGTGCTCAGTTCAATCTTAGCCACAGAATGACAGAAGCAATTACTGTCAGCTCGAACAGTCCTGGTGTACAGTGTACCGGATAACAAGTGAGACGTCACAGCTACTGTCCTGTGATGGCAATAACTAACGGCACCGTCGGTTTATTGATTCTGATTGGTCAGAATATGTTGAAAAGCTTTCTGAAACAGAAAATCTGACCGTGGCGTAGTCGTTAGCACGTCCGCCTCGCAGCAAGAACGACATGGGTTCGAGTCCTGGGCTTGGGTGTTTCCTCCGGGTACTCCGGTTTCCTCCCGCAGTCCAAAGACGTGCACTTTATGCTAACAGGCTGTTCCAAAGTGACCCTAGGAGTGAGTGTGAATGGTTGTGTGTGTCTGGCGAGCTGTTCAGGGTGTGCTGCCTTCGCTCAGTGCCTGCTGAGATGGGCTCCAGCCTTAGTCGGACCCTAGTAGGAGAAAATCTGACAAAAAAACACACATTGCCCTCCAGTGTTTCCATCACAAGCTCAATAACGCAGACCCATCGACATGCAACGCAAAGGTAGAGACGCCGACACTACAGTCGCATTCACACGGGATGCGATGAGCGACAAGCGACCATCCAGGGTCAGTGAACTAGAGCGAAAAGAGGCATGAGAGGCGAAACCTTTTCAATTGATGTGAGGTTCAGCTGCGTGAACTATCTGAGTGATAACCAATCAGAGCTTAAAGAACCCATTGACTGACAGATGCCGCCAAACACTGACCAGTTCCTATTTTCTTATAAACCGTATAAAATAGAAGTTCACCTCGAGTTAATCGCTTCCTGTGAGAATACAGCTTAACAACAACACCCCGTTCCCCTTCAGGAAGTCAGCAACAAGGTACATAGTGTACTTTATAAGAACACAAACACCCATAACACCACTCGTGTAGTGTGGCTCTCTCCAAGCCATTGTTTATGCAGCATATTCCGGGGACTTGTTCAGCAGACGCTGCGTATAATTAAATATGTGAATGTTTTCTAGGAGGAGGAGACTTATGCTTCACATTTAAGGAGTTTCCAGAGCTGAAGAGTTTTCAGGACAGAGGGTTTTCAGGTTTCTCAATTGGGATGACGAGCTGTTTTTTTTTTTGTTTGTTTGTTTGTTTTTATTAATTTTAAAAGAAGGGGGGGGGATAGCTGTAAACTGGTATAAGACGTATATTCATAATGTGTTCTAATTCACTGTTTAGTATACAGAAGAGAATTTACCATAAATGTGTGTAACATGGTGTTTTATCTCGGCTCTTGATGCCACCTGTATCTCACGTTTTTAAGCTAATAAGATGCTTTCCGGCTTTCCGGTTCGAATCCAAAGACCAGGAATCCACGGGAGCTGATTGGAGGAATGGCATACGCTCACTTTGCTGTCATTCACAGCAATCACCAACCAATCATGATCATCTGTGAGCTCATTCGTGTCGGGGTGCGGATAGCACTGTCCCTCCGAGTGTGTTAGGTCACACCCCAAATACGTGTTTGCAGCAGTTTGTATAGAGTCAGGTGGCAGCATCACATATCACCAAGGGGGGCATGTGCATGCTTATGCATCTCCCTGGTTGGTATGGGTTGTGTGATAGGGAAGGCATCAATTGACATGTGTTAATTGGTTATGATTAAATTAGAGAAAACGGGGAAAAATACAAAAAATACTGTTAAGATGATCCATTTGATTCGATTTTTTTAATTACAGAAAATTCTAACTACAGAGAATTTAGTATCTAGGCTAGTACAGATATCTGTTCAGTAAAGTATTTAAAGTGGTCCTGCACCTCCCAGTTAAGAATTAAACATGAAATACAGTGTTATCTCTCAGAAATAAAATGTCACCGGCCACGGTGTCTTTCTGAAACGATTTGCTCACTCCTGTGCATAAGTGTCAGTGCCCCCTGCACCGGGCACAATGATCTGGGGAACATAAATATAGCACACAAGCCATCTGGAGGCAAGAGCGCAAAACAATTATTAGAAAAATTGGCGACCATCAACACAGACATCAACAACATGAGCAGTATGAGAGATTTATCTCCCTCGAGACCGTATGCCCTTTTTCACTTGATCTCTGGCTTTTTCGAATCGGTGTTGTACTGCCAAGTTATCACACATGCACAGGATTTTTCAGGATTATTGAAAACTCACAGGCTATTGGTTCGTGTGTGGGCACCTTTAACCTTCAGCTTCTCAGTCATGTGGTTGGATTTTATCGTGTCTCGGGTGTAAGCAGCTGGAGTAAACACCTTCTCATGAGTATATGTAAATGATATTCAGTTTGTCTGATATTTATCTTCCTCGAGTTTCAGCTCCTTGGATGAACAGGAAGGTGACGGCGTGAAACCTTGTGTACTATTTTGTCTTTCCTTCTGTAATGCTTCTAGTATGCCTGGCTGTGTTTTGTGTTGTGTCTTTATTGGGGAGGGCAGGGGTCTGGCAGTGTGCTGTAAACCTGAGCTGCAGATGGTTTTGGAGAGGAGGAAGAAGGAGCAGACCCAGAGAGAGGAAGGGGAACAACGCAAGAGCCCGCTGGAGCAGGTCCTCCTTCAACGACAGCAGAAGCAGCAGGAGGTGATGGTCAGTACTGCTTTAGTGTCCTGGCGCTAAAGTGTGGAAGGCAGTTTGAGGCTATACGTATATGAGGAAATGTAAAAGCAAAGTGTTTCATGGGAATCCATAACATAATATACAGCTTTAGAAATATTGTAAGGTCTATATTATTATTATTATTATTATTATTATTATTATTTATTATATATATATTTATTTATTTATTATTATTACTCATTCATTCATTCATTTTCTGAACAGCTTATTCCTAATTAGGGTCACCGGGAGGCTGGTGCCCATCTCAGCCAACTCTGGGCGAGGGCGGGGTACATCCTGGACAGTTCACCAGGCCATCGCAGGGCCATCAGTCACACAACCATTTATTATTATTATTATTATTATTATTATTATTATTATTATTCAACTTTTTTTTTATATTTGGATAAATTCTCACTCACTAACTTGCCAAACTTCTTAATCCTACGAGGGTCACAGGGGAGGATGGAGCCTATCCCAGCCTACACTGAGTTAAGGCGGAATATACCTGGAACTGCTTGCCAGTTAGCCTGATGTGCATGTTTCTGGACTGTGGGAGAAACGCCTGAGACCAGGACTCAAACCTCGGACCTTCTTGCCGTGAAGCAGACATGCTAACCTCTACGCCACTCTGTATAAATTCTTATCACATTTAATCAGCTGTCAGAAAAACAACACTTTCTGGCTCCTCCTGAGGTTCCTTAAGGACTCTATGGATAGTTAAAGGCTCCTTAGGGTTAAAGGGTTCTATAATCCTCTTTGAATGGGAATGAAATAGGAAGAGGAGTTCAAAGAGCTTAACAGAACCTTTTTTTAACAAAGACTGTCAGTAAAGAAAATGTTTTTGTATTTTACTGATTGGCTTCTTGTGCTGAGGTGGTTAGCACGTCCGCCTCACAGCAAAAAGGTCCCGAGTTCAAGTTGCAGGCTCGGAGACGGCATTTTTGTGTGGCATCTGCAAGTTCTTCCTGTGCTTGTGTGGGTTTTCTCTGGGTAGTCCTGTTTCCTCCCACACTCCAGAGACATGCGGATCAGAAAATTCAAATAAATTTTATTTGTTACATACACAATCATACACAGTACATCATGTAGTGAAATGCTTATTACGACTGAATAAACCTATCAATATCAATATCTATAATTAACTATTATTAAAAAACACCAGTAGTTAAAAGTCAAATATAAAGTTAGTGACGATAAATAATACAGTATGTCCAGCACCGCTTGCTGTATATAGTGTCCAGGTCGGGAAGCTCGATACAGATGGTACGCTCTGCTGATCGCACCGCCCTCTGGCGAGCTCGCGTGTCCTGTTTGGTGCTGTTCCCAAACCAGGCTGTGATACATTTCTGATTTAACTATGTAACATGTAATGGTGCTGGTGAAGTTCATTTATTTATTCATTTGTGGTTCACTTAGTCCTACTGGAGTCGTTGAGATTCTAAAGCCTATCTTAGCCATCTCAGGGTGAAGACATGCACGCTAGGCACTATTGACTGTTCCGAATTGCCCCCTGGTGTGAGTGTAAATGGTTTTGAGTGTGTGTGTGTGTGTGTGTGTGTGTGTGTGTAGGCCCTTTGATGGACAAGCTTTACAGGATGCTCCTTGCCTTCGGTTAGAGTTGACTGAGAGGCTCCGGCCTCGTCGTGAACCTAGTAGGACTAAGTCGTTCAGCAAATGAATGAATCAAATAAAAGAAACGGAATAGGGTGTGTCCAGCTCTACCGAACTGTATCGGAGTTAAAAATGTATTATGATTTTGTTCTGTTGTTTCAATAGTACTAAACTAATTCTTGAACTTCTGCTGAAATCTTATTTATGTGAAAGCAGGCACACACAGCAGTGACGTGGAGGCTCGTTACCTACAAAGCCGACGCTACCTGGAGCTGAACGAGAGGCTGCAGCAGGCTCGTAATGACCTGATGCAGAGAAGAGATGAGCTCAGGATGGCGGGAGAGTCTCTAGAAGAAAGCCTGGCGGCGGTGAAGAGCAGAGCCCTCTGACTGGCCATCACGTGCTCCTGCGAAATTCTTACTTCGTGGTATTGACTTACAGCACGAAATATATACCCGTATACGGACCTAATTGCTTTTGGATGCACTTCAGGGCCTGAATCAATGCACTGGAGATATTATTTTGCATAGAAAGATATTTGCAAAGTCGTTTCCAGTAACTACACAAGGCCCAAAGAACAGCAGTTCGACAGCGAGAGGAAAAATCTGAGATGAGGTGTTCAGAAACAGAAGAAGGGAAAGCATAATAATAATGATAATGATAATAATGATAATGATAATAATGATAATGATGATAATAATAATAATATCATGGTGCCCGGTGCAGGGGTCATTAACAGACACGTACAGGAGTAAACAAATAGTTTCAGAAGGACATTGTGGTCAGTTACATTTTTAATCCCCGGGATGAAGTGGGGTGGGGATTTAGTCATCAGGACGTCCATCTGTCTACCTGTAATCGTTTCGGTTCGGGCCTAGACCTCGGAAACGGTTTGAGATTTCCTTATGAAAGGTGGCGGTTACTTCTGGGCAGTGTCACGGTGCCTTCTGTGTTATTTGAGTTACTCTTCATCAGTCATTTTCCCCACTCTTCGTCCCAGTATGACCAGAAGCTCAGAATATCCGGTTCATGTTACAGTTCTGTACTACGCTCAGCTAATATGGACATGTTGAGGATTTAGCGTCTCTTGATATCAAGTCATGTTTGGTTTAAAGGCTTTACAATGAAGACATTTTCACCGAAGGGGAAGTGAAGTGAGTGTACACGGAATAATGAAAAACATTCATCAATAAAAAGAGGAAATTCACACTGAAGCTTGTGAACATTTATTATGGAAATCAACCATTGAGCACATTATAACACTGGTGGTCTCAAATACATTCAGAGTTTATTTAAAGCTGGGCGAAGTAGCCCTGACATTTCAGTGAACAGTGAACACCGATCAGTGCTGGAAGATGGGTGTAAAGATTTTGCTCCGACGACTACAGTCAAGAAAACCGGTCATGACGTTCCTGCTGATGAAAGTATTTCACTCGTGGATCGTCACCTACTATTTATACCCCTAACAAATGAGAAGTGTAGAAATATTCCTTCTTTAATCAATTCTTTTTCTTTTTATTCCCGGAATTATAAATCAGATGTACTGGTTATTTTCTGGAGTAATTTGACCTGGAACACGCAAAGCGTTATTTCTGTGAATGTCTAATCGATGCTCTGAATCACTTTTGTTTTCTGAAAGTTCTGCGAGTGTAAAAAAAAATAAATAAAAAAACCTGATGATGCCGTTGCAGTGAGTGCTAGTGAGGCTTAAATGCATTCAAATGGCTTTAATAGATTTAGGGCTGCAGTATTGATTCATTGGACTGATGCATTTACACGTAGCAAGAACGTCACGTAATTCTGTTTCATTCTTCAAAGTCTTAAAATTTTAAGTCAATCAGCTCATTATAGACAATGGGAATAAAAAAATGATAACCTCCCCCCTTCACATTTTGTGACTTTGCAGCCTGAAATGAAGATGCACCCAAAAAAATGTCCAGCTGTATTTGCTAATTGCCAAGTAAAACATACCATAGCAACAATTCAGAAAATAATTTACCAAAAAAACAACAAAAAAAACCCAACCCATGACTGAAATTTAAAGGAGCACCCCCTATTAAAATATACCTCTTCCTAAAGCATTCCAGTGCTTAAAAGTGTAACAATCTACAGGTGGCAAGGCACCGTCAAAAGATCTCCGGGATAAAGTTATGGATGTGCACAAGTCAGAAGATGGATAAAAAAAAAACAACACTCAAAGGCTTCATCATTCTCTCGGGAGTACAGTAACACCCATCATCAGAAGAGGAAAGTGTCTGGTGCTACTAGGACCTCCGAACAAGGAACAAGGAGGAAACTGGTATTTTTTTGGCAAAGAGTGGTCATTGTGTGTATGTGACAACAATAGCACAAATGTGTGGAACGTGTATGCACGCAAGACAAAAGGTAAGACTTGATGAACTTTGCCAAAATGCACCGTGACGTTTCTGAGGCCAAAGTGGAAAACGGTGTCCAAAGAACACCATAGCTAGAGTAAAGCTCGGAGGGGGTAGCTTCCTGTTGTGGGGGGTATTCTCTGCAGCAGAGATCAGGGAACTTGTGAAAATTGGGGGAGAAACAGGCCACATGGGTCACGACGTTCTGGCCAGCAGGACCATTTGACGAGTCTAATATATAAAAAGTGACCCTGAAACAAGGTCAAGATGTCAAATAGACAATCCCGTCCTATTTGCCCCTGGGGGGTCCCATACACCAAACATGGTGATCCTGTCTTTATCGCGGTAATAATTATTTTATTTATTTATTTATTTTCTGAACCGCCTATTCCTAATTAGGGTCGCGGGGAGGCTGGCGCCCATCTCAGCCGACTCTGGGCGAGGGTGGGGTACGACTATTTTAATTAAAACGTGAAATAATAAACAGACAAGCTACCTTTATTCACACTAAAGTTAATTATACCGTGTTACGTTTTGTTTTTATTGAAATATAATCACACATTATTGTTACAGTGCTACTATATTATTTATAGTACTCTATTTTTGACGAATATCACGTGAACATTGCTGATATTAGACGGGCTAAAGGATTTTATTGTGAAAACGACAGAAGTTCTGTGCAATGTATGTGCTCGAAGCGCATCTTCTTCATAGCCTGAGGAAACGACGCATCCATCAGAACGATGAACCGGAATCTGCAGTTAAAGTACCTTCAAGACGTCTCCAGCCCCCAAACACTACATATACTCTGCAGGAAACAAATTACCCCTACATGAGCTGTGGTATGGAAGCTTTAGAAAAAAAAAAAAAAAAAAAAGAGATGTTTAATATTCCGTCGAATCCGGTGGCTCCAGGCACCGAGACCACCCCCCACCCCAGTTCCACCACATGCCGGCTTCTGTGAAGGATGGAGCAAAACAGCCGTGTTTATCTATCTTTAATTTCCAAAGGCCGCAATTTTCCATGCACCTTTTCTTTCAACGTTATGTTGTTTTGGACAACATCCATTTAATTCATTCTAACCAAATCTGACTAATGATAACTGACTCTGAAGGTATTAACTTGTTCATGGCTGAGCTAGCGTACATGTTGCTCTCCTTGCAGAGGCTGACAGGTACCTTATTTTTTTTCCGAAGGCTTAAAACGAGAAATGTATGCTAATTAGCCGTGACACCGGGCTGATTAATGCCTTCTCCTTCACTGCACATCGTGCCAGAATGTTTGATGCACAGGAGGAGAAATAGCAAAGAGCAGCTACACACATCCGTAAATCCACTGGCTCCGATGGAGGGCAATAGGTTGATTGATTGGCACCTGGTTTTCAAGTTCTCGGCCAATAGGATAAATGGAATGAATAGTGCAATAAGCTTTTGGCACGCAGCACAAACCAGGAAATGTTCAATAAACAGAGTCATTATGAAATGTTAATGAAACTGCAGAGTGCACTCGAGGTTCAGTGGGTGTTCCAATAAATGCACCCTTTTCAAAATGCTATTATTACCATATTTGACTGTATAGAGCCTTCTCTAAATATTAACACACTCCACACCGCCACCCTTTTGAACTTTTCCATGTTTTCTAGTTTTACAAGCTGAACACAAGTTAGATCCTGTGTTGAAGGGAAACTATTGACAAAAGAAACTATTGAAAAAAAAGAAAAAGAAAGGTAGGGAAAACTGAACCACTCCATAAAGTCTTCTCCAGCACATTCCAAAGACTTTCGATATGATCAGGACTCTGTGCGATCAGTTCATGCATCACCGCATAGTGTTGCTGAGCCTTGACCCGACCAACTAGGGGTTAACTACTAACAAGGGTTAAGGCTGTCCAACAGAATATCGGTTATATAAATGCTGTAGGGGCAGTGGTGTCATGGTGCTGCCCGATTACTCATCCCAACATCGGGGAACAGGGGACCGGCGAGTGGGGTGGTTATTCAAGGCCCACTATCTATGGGTTGTCACTGCTGTCCCCCCAGTGCAGCTAACTGGGTTATCAAAGGCCGGCCGTGTCTCTCACTGTCTGTGATGAGAGGAATGTAAAAGAACCATCGCTGACTTTCGTAAAGAGGAGGCTGCAGAGCCGTCAGAGTGTTTCTGCCCTGCGATGGCCTGGCGAGATGGGATGGCCTTGCCCAGAGTCAGCTGAGATGGTGACCCTAATTCTGAACAGTTAAAACCGACAGCGTTGCAACACGACTTCCTGGTTTATTTTATCACCAAATATTTTGTTCTTAAAATGTTTCAAGTGAATTATTGGGGTAAATTCGTGATTTAGCGTCAGAATGATCGAATCAAACCCAAGTTATTGTTCATTTATTCTTTTTTTTATTTTACCAAACTAAAATCAGCTTGCTTTACATTTGGGCAGATTTTATACGAAATCTAAAATAATTTAACAATCCATAATAAACTTTTTGAGGTGATATCACTGGTCTACAGCCAAAATGCTTCTGACATAAATAGAATCAAACGTACCTAATTTTGAATCGCTGGGACTTAAACTGGTGTTGAAAAAGGTTATTGGTTCTAGATTTTGAGATGTGGTAGATTCTGAGGTCATGGGTTCGAATCCTGGATATGGTGGGAGTTTGACATGCTCTGATTTATTAAATGCCCCGCTGCCACCCAGCCAGAAGGCATTTCATTCAGTGCATCCAAACGAATTTCTCTCTGTATCTTCCTCTATGAACACACGACTACGCTACTTCAGTGATGTCATTTCTATTTCCCAGATAAAGCCGGAGATTTGGGGCGTGTCTTATGTCTCTAGACTGAGATTTCTCAAGAAATAAATGATTATTTCTTTCACTTAGGTAGCTCAGTGGGGCACTTTCAAATGTAACGTTTACTGCAGTTTAAAAATGGCTCAACATGGTGTGATTACTGTATCGTTAAAACACAGGTTTATTTTTTACAGGCTGCTGCTGGTTACATTTGTTTTTTATTGGTTACTTGTAATTTCCTAAAACATGTCATCTTCATGTGTGTGCACATTCTGTTGGTAATCATTTGGGAATTCTAGTGTATAATTTGTTGCTGGAGAACCTTGAATGCGTGGAGTGACAGATACAGATATCTTCCCTGAAGGTCAAGGAGCTCATAAATTGTGAAGAGTTTTATTTTTGTTCACTTTCTTGGTTAGATGATGATATGTTTCAGTTTAAATTTTTTTTCAGGGCTGTTTTAAAGAAGAAAAAAATATCTCACACGTGTTCATTCAGCGAACTTCTCTGAAACCGTGTGGAACCATTTTAAGGGCAGGGAATCAAAATGTACGATCACTTTTAAATCTCCGCTGTTTCATGGGCGCACAGCATGTATAAATGACGTAAACCATTTCTAATTTCCTCTCACATCACGTCCCGTCCCGTTCTATCCTCAGAGCACACGAAGGGAGTGTGAAGGTTATAAAGTGACGTTGAAGTGAACTTAGTTATCGTCATGTGGTCGGTAACAGTGATGAGCCTTAAAGGGAGGCGACCACATCCTCCTGAGCTGCTCTTCACTGACACTCCACTGTCGTGTTTCAAAGCGGGTTACATTTTATTGCAAACTAACCCAAGCCTGCTTTCTTAACAATCTCTCAGTGATTATAGGGCCTATATGATCTTTTTGTAAGCGCTGACATCTATTTTGCCCACTGGAACAGTGTCTGGTGTCGGGGCAGACCAGGTCTGTGAAGGAACAGCTGCAGTTGCACCATCCTGAAAATATGAGATGGAAAGGTTGGCTTGTTACCTTTTCCATGGTTTATCATTATCAACACCATCGTCACCATCATCATCGTCATTATCAACACCATCTTCACCATCATCATCGTCATTATCAACACCATCGTCACCATCATCATCGTCATTATCAACACCATCTTCACCATCATCATCGTCATTATCAAC
>JBCNYG010000012.1:10096499-10108339 GCA_039654305.1 Porochilus rendahli | reverse complement strand
GTCTTGACCATGTCTACATGCCTAAATGCACTGAGTTGCCGCCATGTGATTGGCTGATTAGAAATTAAGTGTTAATGGGCAGTCGGACAGGCGTACCTAATAAAGTGGCCGGTGAGTGTATTTAACTTAAACTGTTTTTTTAATTAATATAGTTTTAACCTATATTCCATTTTTCTTTGATAATACAGGCTTAAACTACATTAGACGTGCTGTGGTTAAGAATGGTTTTGCTATAATAGTTAATTACTTCTTACAATTTCTTATAAGCAAGAAAGTAAAATATTATAAAACTAAATTATCAAGTATTTATAAAAAGATCCATCTTGACTACTCTACTTAGTATCGACACCACAGCAGCCTTATTAGATTTCTTGTGGTGGTATGGACATGGGACCATCCATGCCTATGGGGCTCCACTCAGGAGCTTGGTTAAAAGATTCAAAGATTGGTTACAAAACATCACTCCTGCTTTAAATTCTTGTCAGCTGGTTTGTGTTTTGTCAGTTACATAACTGAAAAATAAAATTCTGCCAATACCGAAGCATAATAAGCTCCAGGAAGAGGGTTTTTTTGTGACAGAAAGCAAGTGTGCTGCATTAACGCACCCTTCTGATAGAATATCAGATCAATTCAACAATGGTTACCGATCAGAAACGTCGCTAACAAAGCCGTGTGGAAGGGGGCACATCTTCCAGGTGTTTGAAACACTCTTGTTATTTTAGATTTGTAGGGTTTTCTTTTTTTGTTTGTTTGTTTTTTACTGGTACCCATTTATACTGGGTGGACAGAGATACACTTGTGGTTAATACCTTGGCCAGGGGTCTAAAGAGATTCAAACTCATGACCTATCAATCCCAGTGCACTACACCAAAGACTTGTTTGATTGTGTAACTCATATCAGTGTAGGTACATGTTAAACCACGGTGCTTGTAAACAAAATACCAGAACATCAGCAACTCTGGAGAGGTGTCTTATGATTGTAACTTTAAGGATGACATCACCCACTCAACCTATGACTGTATTCACTGTGGCTCACGTTTACCTTTCTTCCTTGCCTTGTCTCGAGCCACTAGGCCGAGTCCCATCATCTTGGGTCCGGCGCCATAGATCTGCAGCTTCTTCAGCTCCGGGTTCTTCTCTATGTCCTCCTCGGTGGGCTCGGGCTGAAGGTAAGAGATTGAAGACAGGCGAGATAAATTCCCATATTCAGGTGAACACTGGATATGGGTCAACCTTACTATTTACTGCTAACCTGGACATATAATGTTAAAAAGGCCCTAGCTCTTCTGTGCAAACAAACACTGTTCATGCTAGTGACGCATCTGCTTACGAATCTAACATAATCTGTTACTCTGTCAAAAACACAAAAGCAAAAACAAAACAAAAAAATATTTACTGACTGTAACACATGGTAAGTTTGAAGTGATACAATCAGAAAAGGTGAACGTAGGAAAAAGCAGCAGCCAAGCTGAAGGAGTAAAAGCGTTAGAGCCTAGCGGAAATCCCACAGGTGAGACTGATAGCGGTAAGCAATCTAAACCAGGGAGAATCGAGAGGAAACCACAAACAAAGCTAGCAATGTTATACACATGGCAAGGACAAGCACATATGCTTTTAGTGCTAATTTTACTCTTTTGTGCTTTCCAGCTTATTCACAACAAAGATTCGCAACACACACACACACACACAGGCTTAGGTGAGGCTTGTGCATAACTGCACAAGAACCGCACGTCAGCAGGAGTGAGACATGAGAGCGTGTGGGAAAAAGAAAGGCGTTAAAGAATGTAAGTGAAAAGGAAGAGGAGAAAGCAGAGAGGAGGAGCGCGAGGGCCAGCGAGAGGCAGTACCGAAGAGCTGTGTTGAGAGCCAGTGGTAAGAGGGTGGTGAGTCGGATCCTCTGGACCCTGCATGGGGAGACAACAACGGTAACAAAACAGACTCCAGAGACAAAAAAGGGGGACGACAGGCAAACAAAATATCAACGAACCGACAGTACGGAGCAGGAAGAGGAAGAAACAAGGACAGGGTGTGTGCATGTTGGGATTTTGGTGACCACTATATATATATACGCATCTACTATTTTAATTTTGGTTTACTTTATGCTAGGAATTTATATTGACCCGCTCTGAAGTGTTACATCGACACCAGACCACAGGCACTATTTATATTTCTATTAGCACGTATTGGTACTCCAACCGGTTAAATTTTAAAGAATTCGGCTTCATTTGGAATTTAGGTAAGTGACTGATAGGACGTCCAAAAATCCAGCGGCTAAATATAAATGCTTTAATGAAGCTAATGAGGACGCATAAAATGCCAGTATAGTTGCAAGATAAAGGCATGTCAGGAAACAGCTTTGCCAATCAGTGAAGATGAAAATGACAGCAAGGCCTACAATTAACATTCAACTGCTTAGGATGAGGCATTTGTGGCAATACAAAGTGTTCAAACATGAAAGGAGAGAGACAAGAAAATTTTACAAGAAAAAAAAAGAACAAAGAGGAATTATGAGGTCAGGAAAGCAAAAAGCAGCAGGATATGTTTTGCAACCCAAGGTGCAAAAAGCATGTAGAGCACTTTTCCTGACAGCTGATGAGCTGGAACCATAGGTACAAGAAGCTGTGATATTTAAATGCATGTCGTCCTGACTTTCTTTCTTTTTTTTTTTTTTTTATATTCTACCTACCACACATTTAACTTGATCCCTTACATCAGTTTTTCATTAAAGTCTGCCTTTATTTGAGGCCATATGAAGGATTAAGAATCGGTTAATGAGATAGCTTAACGCGATTATCATCAAAACACAATTTGCTGAAACTTTATACCTTACCTACCCTCCTCGCACCTCGTTGCACATAGGGCCTTAAAACTTTTTACAATTCTAATATTATTGTGCAGCCTTTACCTCATACAAAAACACTGCACTCGCAATCAAAGTGGCTGCATGTTTAGCATAAAAAATGTAGTTACACGGGTTTTCATCACAGCGCTTTAGAAAACAAGTAACTGGGACACACAGTATGGATGCTATTTTCCCTTCAGCTAATCGTGTTCTTGCAGGCAGGACGATCAGGTGATCGAGAAGTCACAGTGTTATTGTTTATTTCCCTCGTGCACGTTATACCAATTGGATTTTGTGTAGAGGCGGCACGGTGGTGTAGTGGTTGGCACATCCATCTCACAGCAAAAAAAGGTCCCGGGTTTGAGTTCCGGGCTCGACGAGGACGTTTCTGTGTGGAGTTTGCGTGTTCTTCCTGTGCTTGCGTGGGTTTCCTCCGGGTACTCCGGTTCTCTCCCACGGTCCAAAGACATGCACGTTAGGCTAATTGGCTGTATCAATCTGCCCTTAGGTGCGAGTGTGAATGCTTGCTTAGGATGCACCCCTCCTGTCCTGGGTGTACCCAGAATTGGCTGAGATAGGCTCCTGCGACCTAGTAGGATTAGTAGGATTGACGATTGAATGTTTTTGTTTACCGTACGTACCCATACATGAGCCTTGCTATATTGGGTGAGGCAGCACTGCCTTCCTGTGTGACTGATTTTTTTTTTTTTTTTAAATGGGAAAATAATGCTTACTTGAACATCCCACCAAACATAATGCTCACCTCAGGCTGCAGGCGGTTGGCTCGTCGTCCATAACTGCTGGTTTTGGAAGGCTGGACTGACTGGCGAAGCGGGATAGAGTGGGGTTTGTACTCCTTATCCACATCGCCACTTTCATATGGCCTGGGCTTACATTGCTGCACACATGTATACACATTTCTCTCAAACAGCTGAAACGTATCTTACTTCCAAGTGTTACGGTAATAGTACTACAACCATTTTTCCATAGTAAACAAACAACTTCCTCCTGTTTAGGTAAACTGGCAAATGAGTCATATGGGAAAGACGATCAGAAATGTAAACGCTCCAGTGTGCAGCTCAGTTGCCTAGAAGCATAATCAACAACACTGAGCAGTGGTTCTTAAGAAACTATTACACACTTAAATGTGTACTGAATCTAAATAAAATTTTATGAAATACATCAATTCATGTTAATATTAACAAAATCTTTATAAGAAAAATAAATTTAGCAGATAAAAATGGGTTTTTAAAAAAAAAAACTATCTACTGGTTATAAAGGCTAGTGCTGAAAGAATTGACTGCTTGGTACTTCTCTACAGCATGAACATTTCCTTAAAAAAAAAAAAAGAAAAATAAGCAAAGAAAGTTAAGGTGTGGACAGCCCACTTCCCTCGTCCTCGATCGAGACTCATGTGGTTGACCATGAGGCTTACACCCCCTCCACAACCCTCTCTCGGGAGATGACATAACACCCTGCCCTCACCATGTCGGTACACATGAACGAAAATAGAAACAGAAATCCCAAAATACCAATAAACACCACTATACTGCCTAGTAGAAGTAACTGCCAAGTCTGATCAAGGAATCTCAAACGATATCCAGGAATTGAAATGATTACAGATGGATGGACATACTGATCTATAACACCCCCCCCCATTATATCTCAATTTGTATATGGGAGTTAGGATCAGAGAGGTTGGTGAAATTATTCTTTGGCCATCGTTCATACACTACAGTTGTTAAACCTGCTTTTCCAGCAGAAAGCTGCCAAATAAAACAAACAAACAAACAAACAAACAAAAAAAAAAACACCAACCTTTTTTAATATCACACAAATAATCTGTTCATCTGTTCTGTCTCATGAGCCATGCTATTGATCTGTCACCCCAGAGTCAAAGCGTGACATTTAATGCCTTCATCTAGTGGATGAAAAAAAATTCAGCATAAAATGAAGGACGGGTTTAAAAGTATAAAGCGTGTACCAATAAGCTAGCACCAGACTGGAACATCTCAAACGGATAGACAATCCTCTCGTAGTGCGACCGCAGGAGGGACCCAATATTTTTGCCCGGTGGGTAGCCGAGCTTCTGAGCTACTCGAGCCCATCGCCTCTCCTTACTGACCGTCTCAAAGCCTCCTTCTTCTGTGACGATCTGTAAAACACAATGACAATCGCATTACAGTCACAGCCCATGAGACTCAAACCCATCAGAGATCAGTTTCCTCAGTCGTTATTAAGAGGTCTTTTAAATTATTCACAGCCATCACGCAATCTCTTTGTTGTTTTTATGGAACTGACTCAGACCTGCACGGATGTCATGCCTGGTTCGAGGAAATAAATGCATATATATTTTATGAATAAAGTCAATAAAAAGGCAAGAATAACCAAAAGAGATATAGTGCACGATGATTCAGGAAACAGAATTACAGTGGTTAAATCTGTGGCTAATATGTTCTGACGACTGGTTCGTACCACACCTTGGACAAGCTGAAGAGATCCAGAATGCGTCGCTCGATGTTGGGGATTTTGAGAGATGACCCCTGGATCTCCCAGAATTTGGCGATTCGGTCCAGATAATTCAGCTTCACTCTCGTCTCAGCCTGATGCGAAAACGCAAGAACAAGTTTAACACCGTGCACGCTGCATGCTACATCTGTTCTATACCTGCAACACATTACACTCCGAGTTCAGCGAAATTCATAACACGTCATGTCGCTGTCGGGCAGAATTATTCTATCTGCATATTTACTTATTTACAAAAAAAAAAAAACAGTGATATTGGTGACTCGTACTGTCTGTGGGAGTTGTAATATCAATGAAAACCATTCAAAAAGCCCATCAGAACTTCATTGGATCCTCAACCTGTCACTAAAAGCTTGTATCCCCAACCGCACCACCTTCTTAGCGGAAGCAGCACACAGCAGAGCTGAAGGTAAAAGGTACAGGCACGTCAGACTTCAAGTGCTGAATGTAAACTTCATATGATGAGTCAATCCCTACTTTAAATGTCGTCTTTATAAAATAAGGTTGATATAACAGCCTGTCGATACCTTGCTTATTCACACACACGAAAAACCTGCTCTACTGACATGATGTTTAATTATTTTTTTAAATATATGGGCTTTTTTGTCTATTTCCTGAAAAGTAGTGGTTTTGGACATACAAGGTTCCTGCCGGACGGTGATGTGTATATACAAAAACCCCTCCGTAAAGCGCATGCAGAATTCTATACATAAGAAATGTCCAATTACACAATATGGACGCAAGTTTGTGGACACCTCATATAACCTCGATAAAACTCGTATATCCTTGTTAAAGATCACATCGCATGTTTAGCCCCCCTGTGCTGTTATAACATCCTCCGCTCTTCTGGGAAAGATTTCCATTACATTTTGGAGCGTCGGTGTGGGGACATGAGTTTGTTCAGTATAAAGAGCATTGGTGACATCAGGAAGAGATCTGAGGTGCTGTCCACATTCCAGTTAATCCCAAAGGCGTTTGAGGATGAGGTAAGGGCGCAGTATCGCACAATACATTCATACACTTCAACATTAGCAAACCACAGCTTCACGGAGCTCACTTTGTGCAGTCATGATTGTACTTCTTAGTTTCAGAGAATAGAAAGTGTAGTGGCAGAGCACACAGACTTCCTATACAAACGTGGGAACTTCCTATAGTCTGATGTCCACAAATTATCTGCTGTATAATGAATGTGGGCGGTGCGTGGTGTGTGATAACTTTTAAACATTTCTAAAAGTACACACCTCGAGTTCATTCAGTCTCTGGATACGGGGTGTAAACCGGAAGTTGTCCACCTCCACAGCAAATGGTGGCTGCCAGTCCTGTGAATAACAACTTATTTAACGAAGTTCATTAAAAAAAAATAAAATTGAAAAATCACAAAAGGTAACATTCTGAAGAACAAGAGAACCCACATCAAGCGCTACAAACGTGAAACTTGCTTATCTATTTTAATATACTTTTCTCTTGTGCGGATAAAAAAAAAAACCCCAACAGAAACAAGCAGATGACCTGTACACACAACCCGAACCTGAAAGAAGAAATGAAACTGCACTGAAAGCATCGTGTCAGGTCATGCATTCCTGTCAGTATAAACTTCACCAGAATAACCCATATAGGACAAAGCTTACTGGTGGAGGGCGAATCTTGCATATTCCAGACTTCTCTGCGATCGGACGGATTTTGGCAATGTACCCGAGTGGATCTGTAAACTCCTCCCACGACGGCTCGAACACGGGACACTCTGGAGGCGGAATAAACTCATCACCAGCCTCCATTGCCCTGAAAGCAATTTAAGAGAATGTTAGATTTGACAGTATGCATAACACACCTACCAACATCAGTATCGACCCACAAGAGCAGACGGGTAAGATTTAGTCACACATCGCTGATATTCACACAGGACGGCGATACAATGTACCGTACAATACACTGTCAATAAGCGCACAGAATGAGATAACTGGCTACTGAAAGTACATTACAATAAATAATACCAAATGATATCATTCCTCTAAATGTATACCTCATAGAGGAGATGACTGGTACAAGATTTAAAGTATCAAAATGAATGAGTATAATCAACAAAATCAGTCAGTTGCATAAACTTGAGAAACTAGCGGTATAAGACGCGCCTATACCGTACCCGTCATGATCCCGATTTGAGCCGATAATATTGGTATGTTTCGGCCGATTTTACTCCAGTACGTACCGATGCTCTCCCACTGTTAACTGATGTGACTTCGATGTTTCATCTGATGTAATTATCCATATTGATGTAATTATGATCTGTACCAATGTTGTTCCGATGTGTCTCTGACATTGTATTAAAAAACGCCAAACTCACAAAACCTAATTTTTCACCATTTCCAAAATATCTTTCTCTTCCCCAAAATTCTGCAATTCCCTCTGATTCCCTCTGATTCCCTCTGATTCCCTCTGATTCCCTCTGATTCCCTCTGGAGTAACATAGGAATATGATTTGGGGAAATCGGGATCATGATCAAAGCACAAAATCAAATAAGTCATACAAAATAATGCAATGGCTTGTTTTAAAAATTAGTGCTCAAGTTTATGTTAATATATATATATATAATTCCTTTTTAAATTGTACTGTGTTTGTTTTGCTTCTATGACAACCAAATTTCCCTCAGGGGATTAATAAAGCCACCTATCAATCGGTTTATCTTATAACGGTCCCAATTTAAACGTCTATTGTGTGCTACTTTGGAGTGTCCTTCTTAAACAATAGTATTTATGAACATATGGCTAGCAGTGTGAATGAAACCTAGTTGTATATTATAAACAGTAAGGATCAGTATACATGTTTAACTTTATATTGACTTGAAGTATATAAACTTTCTACAAGGGCAGTGAGTACAGTGTATTGTGTTTAGTTCTGTGTTTAAGTCTGTGTTTGTCCTCTCAAATCAACATGATAATTGTCCACAAATCCCTTGTGGCTTTTCGTATGCCTCAAAGAAAACCTGAAAGGAAATTGCTAAGCCTTCTGTACCGCACACAGTAAAGCAGGTCAGTTGGAGGAGAGTTACTAGGCCTCTAACACACTAAAGACACAAACAAACATCCGGTTCAACATTTCCTCTCATCCGAACTTTAAATAACAGCGAACAAGAACACTTCGACAGAACAGATACCGTATACAACACTGATTTTATAAGCAGGCATGTCTGAGCTCTACATCGGTACCTACGTTTGATACACAACAACAAAAATGGTTAACAGGAAGTTGCACAATTCAGTCTTTCACTGTTTGTTAAACGATGAGACAATAACGATGTCAAGAAATCCTCACCTCTAATAAATAATAAATCTAAATGAGCCATAATTCGATTACATCAAGGTACTGTTTTATTACTAACTGGAATAAACTTTCACCTGTCATCTGAACTATATTAACAAAATAGCCTTAAATTACTTGATAATATACCTATACAGTTAAAATAGCAATACTATGTTCATGAAATTGTTTGCTATGTACAAGATGTTACCTTAAACTAAAGACACCAGGGTAAAATTATAAGCTACCAAGTCAAAACAGAGGTTACAACAGAGGTCAAACTATGATCTGCTATACTAATACCAAGCAATGAAGGTAAACGTCTGACTAGTATGTTGCATGCACAAGACATGAGGTTAGGAAAATGTAATATAATAAAACAATAATGAGATACTGCCTCAAAAAAACAAGATACCAACAAAAATGAATCAAAATAAAGGTGTTCATTTTAAATGACTCTGTATGAAGCAATACTAAGTGAATAATAATATATTTAACTGAAACAACAAGACATTTGATTAAAATATTAAAATAATATGAGTGTCAAAAGTGAGATAAGTTAAACGACAACATGCTACAGTAACAAACAAAGACATCAAGTTAAAATATTGACTAGTATGTTGAATGCACAAGATATTAAACTAATGTAAAATAATGAGATGATAATGAGATACTTAGACAAAAAAACGAGATACTAACAAGGCATCAGGAAATAATTACAAAGGACAAGATCTTAAGTTAAAATTATTTGGTATGTTAAATGAACACAACATTCATTAAATAATAATAACATATTTAAGTGAAATAACGAGATATTGAGTCGAAATAACGAGATAGAACGAGGAGGTAGGATGTGCACTGGGCCTACCTGAAACAACCAGCCGTCAAGTCAATACAACGGCGTCCTGGGTTTTAATAGCAATTGAGTTAGGAGAAAATAACTGCATTTTCGCGTTAAATAAGACGATATCAAGTCAAAACAACTGCCTGGCTTTTGATATTTTTTCCCCACATCTTGGGCTTCGGGGCTTCCGGAATCTAATCCCCAAATCTGCATCACAAGTTACACAAGAGCCGCTATCAAAACAAATTCGTGCTGTTAGCTTAGCTAGCGTTAGCTCAGCACACAGCTAGCATAGACTGGACAATCTGTCAATAGTTAGAAAACAAACGTGCTCAAATTAAAAACTACAAAGTCGTGAAAACACCACTTATCTAACAAAACTACATTACTGTCGCTGATTAAAGTGAAGTCAGTGGCGTCAAATGATGTAAACAGTTACAAAAGGTATTGATTAGCAAGTCTGGCTAGTTATCAAAACATTAGCCTGTTAGATAACAGACCAGGCTTCAAGCACCACGGATATGGCATGAAATGTGTCCAGAATATACCCTGATATCAAATTAATGGGGTACATTCATAAAATATGATTAGACGATGTTAAATCTCGGATATTATTGCTGTTGTAAACAGTGTTGGATTGGTTAGGAACCACGAGAAGCCATTTAATTCCCGAGTAAAGCTGAGTAGTAAATTAAACCTGACACAGTTAGCAAAACTATCAATTCAGCAAATGTTTCCTCGTCTGTATGAAGGTCCTGGGGAAATAATTCGGTGCTAATCCGAAAAGAAATGAAGAGTCAACCCTGTCTGGTTCAGAGTAAGATGATGATGATGATGTGCAAGGCCATTGTTAAAAGCAGATAACGAAGCTAAGAGCTAACGAGCAAACTTAAGGTTAGATTGTTGAAACATTTGCTGGCCACATGATCTTACATTCCGCCACTTGGTGTCTACGTGCTTCTTCAAATACCTTCTGCTTCTGCTGGGTATAGAGCCAAGGCTAGAGAGGAAAAAGTCCTGTGTGTGTGTTGTGTGTGAATGTCTCGGCTGATCACAGACTCTATTGTTCGCCAGTGGGTCACTCTGTCTCTCTCTCTGGGTGGCTGCACCTCTGCGGCCTGTGCTCTCTCTCAGCCCATCCCAGCGCTCCGACACTCCGCGACTCTGAGGACCGAATTCTCGGCGAACACTTAATTCTCCCTTTTGTCGCAAAACAAAAAAAAGTCTCGCCAAATATTGGCACTTTTTTTACTTGACCTGAAACGTCAACAGGCCCAAATACGTCTTATTAACAACCCAGTTTTCTCCAACTATCCCCCGTTCGTCCTGTCCAAGCTAAACGCCATTTTGGTTTTCATCACGACCGAAGCACAACCCTCAACATCCATGCTGGGTTCAGACTGGATGCCGCCGCCGTGCCTTCCTGCTTGCCTTCATTCCTTCCTCCCTTCCACGCACGAGTTACACATAACATAGTCCTTCAACTTACCGCTCCAAATGCGACGAATTAACCGGAACTGGACTTTTTTTGTGATAATATAAGACTACACAGAGGTCTCGAGTTGAAGATACCGCGAGGTGTCAACAATATCGTTTTAAAACGCAGGCTAAAGTTAATGAAATATCGCAGGTAGACCTACGGAGGTGACGCGGAGTACTACCAACAAGGATTTCACACGGTTGTCTTTGAGAAGTAGTTCCGGTCGGTAGCGTTTGCGCAGATGACCAGCGTTGGCATACTTCTCTACTACACAAGTGTTCAAGTGCGCACGTGCACAATCACTATTGCTCTGTGGCTGCTTAAGAGCAGACACACATTACTATTCTCCCAAAAAATGGCTCTCTTTATTTATTTTTTTTCTTTCGTTGCACTTTAATGTGGTCCAAACGGCAAAGTGCACCCATGCAGTGTCATCGGGCCCAAGTCCAAGCAATCTGATGCTGGTCAGAGCAAAGCGAAGCCAGGCTGTGAAGCTGCTGAGCTCGACGGCGTAGTCGTCCAAGCGTGCAGCAGCACCTGGGACGGGGCCCGAGGTGGGCAAAGCGCGGGAAGGGTGTGTGAGGGGGTATCCAAAAAAAAAATGGCTGGTAAATTATGACTCCTGGTGCATTTTGGGAGGCAAAATCAGAAATGCAGCAATGAACTTTATTCATAAGCCTACACAATTTCAATCAAACAGAATCATAAAAAAAATTTTCCACAAAGGAACAAACACTAATATCTTCTGTAATGAAGCATCCTAGTTTTATGTACATGTAGAAATGAAACACAGAAAAAAATTATATATATATATATAGAGTCCTTAGTCGATTTTCTGTAGTACAGTGCATAT
>JBCNYG010000012.1:10072751-10084439 GCA_039654305.1 Porochilus rendahli | reverse complement strand
GGCCTTTGATAACCCAGTTAGCTGCACTGGGGGGACAGCAGTGACAACCCGCTGATAGTGGGGCTTGAACCCCCGACTTGGGGTCAGTAATCCAGCACCTTAACCACCAGGCCATAATTTGATAATACTGTGTTTATATACAATATTATATACCTTGACAGTATCACCATCATTACTATTTATTAGACTACTTCTGGAAGAGAACACAATTCTATTATTAGGCAAATTAAAAATGCTAATCAGTTACAGCTGGTTTTTTTTTTTTCATTTGCAAACTTCTCCCCAGTGTTAGCTCGGGGGGCTTGGCCTCTTCTCTTACACGGAAGTTCAGCAAGCTCATTGGCCGGTGTCAGGTTTGCGCATGCGCACTGCAGTAGCATAGATATCAAATACAGATAGATAAGTTTCGCGCTATTGGCAGAGCTGTTAATGTCGGGATTATGCCGCCATATTCGTAGTTGCTTTTCACGCTCAGATATTGGCATACAATGGCTTACCTCCCACTGAAAAAATAAAATGAAGTTTTGATAGTTCAGGGCCACATTCCTTTTCTGTAAATTGTACTGACTACAAGAGGTGGTGTTTGAGAAACAACGGATCATCGTTTCCTTTGATGGGATAATTTTGTAGAGGTGTTCGGCTATGAGATATAAATGGAGTTGGTCTGCATCTTCTGACCTGAATTGTGTAAATTGTAACAGGGACATATATATATATATATATAATTATATATATAACATATATGACAAATTTAATATAGCTAGTTATGTGCCTATCTGGTGCCATGGTGGCATAGCAGTTCCCCCCCACAGCAAGAAGGGATTGAATCCCGGGCCGTCTCTGTGTTGAGTTTGCTTGATGCTTGATTTCCTGCAATGGTCCGGAGTGCTGTTCAACATATACACTGCCTTCATCCAGACTCCCCATGAACCTAATAAAGAATAAAGTGGCTCAGAAAATGTAATAAAAATATAATGTGTATATCTGCATGTAATATAATGTGTTGTGTGGAACGTAGACCATGTAAAACATTCTGGCGGGGTGTTAAATCTTCACTGTTCTTCATCCTAAAATATAAAAATCATCAATGCAACGATTACATGATTGAAATAGATAAAAAAAGATGTCAATTAAATCTGGTGCTTCTTTCATTCGTTGGTTTTCATTCGAGGTGGCGTAACGTAACCAGTAGCAACTGCCAAGATAGCCGATACGCGGAGCTGCGCCCGGAGTTTACCTATTTATGTAATTTGAATATCTACGGTTTGACGTCATACAGATGCCACCTATGGGTCATGGTGAGGAATATACATCATATGGAGATATAAAGATATTCATCCTCTTTTGGGTTTCCTCCCTAATAACCCAAATCGTTTATTGGAGCTTTCACTTGCTAAAGTTTAAACACAAAGACATGAATTGAATAAAGATAGTAAATATTTTGCGCCTCATACAGAAGACATGATAACAGAACGGAATTTGTTAGCGGTGTGATGTTAACTTAAAATGCTTCTGGCTTGATTAACTAGTGTAAGTGATTAGCACGGCGGCCTCACTGAAAAAATGTCCTGGGTTTGAATCCCGGGCCCAGGGAGGTCATTTCTGTGAAGAGCCTGAATGCTTTTCCTGTGCTTGTGTGGGTTTCCTCAGAGGATTTCAGTTTCTTCCCACAGTCCAAAGACATGCACATTAGGCTATATTTTATATTTTCCAAATTGCCCTTGGATGAAAGTGTGGATGGTTGTGTGTGTTTGTGTGTGTTGGCCCTGCAATGGCTGAGATCATGACCCCAGTAGCATAAAGCAGTTCAGCAAATGAATGAATGACCGAATGAATGAATTAATAGGAATTGCAGTTGTTATTTTTGTACCCGAGCGGTGCATCAAGAAGGTGCGCAACTTTTGGTAGCCATCCCTGGCCAGGATTACATGAAAGCTAAGCTGCTCAGGGAAGAGAGTGATGGCATACGCTCACTGCCCTATCACTTACAGCGATCACAAGCCAATCATGGGCGTCTAAGCTCATACATACAAGGGTGGATGGCGCATCCCCCGAGTGTGTTAGGCCAAACCTGACTGTGCACGAGCAGCAGTTCGTTAACATGCCGGTGGCAGCATCACATGTCACAGAGGGGCTCACACCCCTCTCTGGTTGGTGGAGGCCGTGTGTGTTTGGGAGGCAATCCTCGACAGTGGGAACTGGCTACGGCTAAATTAATTGGAGAAAAACAGTGGTGAGGGGTGGGGGGTCTTGGGTAGTTTTACTGGCATGTTTTGGGTCATTATCCATTCACACTGTGATGGTCCTGTAAGTCTTGCAGCATTTGAAAGAATCTGTGCAGAACGTGTAGCTCTATAAACTTCCGCATTTATCCAGAGAACCACGTTCATATCCACTGATACAGTACCAGTCAAAGTTAGGACACACCTTGTACTTTAGTTAGAATTAGTGTGCATTTGCATTTGCTGTTTGAAAAGGCTGCTGTTTCTACTGTTGTCTTTCACTGTTGTGTGTGCGCGTGAAATCCGAAATCACAAGGAAAGGACATGGATGCATAAGGGAAAAAAAGGCAAGCTAACGGCAAACATAACAGTATACCGATATTAAACTAGCAAATTAGATATAAACTAGTGAACTTCTGAATAAAATAAAACTCTGCACATCTACACATAATGCTACATTACTTTTACATACATCAGAAAAACATCTGCTGGTGAACATGAAGAAATGGAATGTATGCCGATGCATTCTAGTGCAAACACTTCCTTGTTTACAGCTTGTTCTATGTGAGTCTTGTGCGACTGTTCGCAGTACAATGGTGCCCCCTGAGTGAGGATTTATTACTCATTGTTTGAATTTTTTTTTTATGAAAATAATTTTATGAAGCATAGTGCATTTGGATAAGAATGGACATAAATTATGCATGCAAACTTTTAATAAGTTTATGTTTAATTTCCATTTAGCTTCAAAAAGGAGCTAACTGTACATAAAATATGTAAATATGATTACAGACAGCTGAACATTTACTTGATATTTCTGTGTACAGTATATTAATATCATGTCAAATATCTTATGTGCTGCATTTTAGTTCCCAGTAAGAAATAATGACACTTTCGTATATATATATATATAATCAGCATCCAATAAGAAACAAACCACACCAAGTTTTATCCACTGCAAGGACACTTTATAATAGCTTAGAAGCAATAAATATTCACATCTCTCTGTATTCTGTTGCACATATTCTGTACACAAATTTGATGACTTCATATTTCATAGATTTCTATAAGAACATTCAGCTTGGTTGTGACATATACGCCTACATTAGTATAGGCTTACAAAATAAATATGCAATATTCACCTACACTGAATGATACACTCTCACACAGGCGTCACATTCACACGTACACAATCAAACCTGAATAGTAGTTTTGTCTGTTCCATAAACAACATTATATCATATTATAATAGGCTATATTATGTACAAATCTGTTTATAGAACACTCTTTATTCAGTGAGTACTGCAGTCATGCAAGGGGATGGGATACACAGTGGGAGAAAAATGGTAAATCCACTAACTGGTTCCATCAGAACAAACCTTTTTGTGAATGTGATTCTGGTTTCTTATCGACCTGCTGCAGTGTTGCATTTCATATACACTGTGTACTTACACACTAAACTGATAAACAAACTCTTAAAGCTGGGGTGGGTAACTTTGTACCTGTATTTATAAACTGGCATATTGGTTAAAAAGGTCTTTACACTCTGAAAGCAATCAGTAACTTATGACATCTATAAAAGGTTAAGGATAATCCCTCATCTTTGGCCACGGTAATCCTGTAAAAACTCTGACCAATCACTGCCTCGCGGTCCGATGGGAAATATCCAATCAAATGCCTTTCAATCAAAATTCCTTGTTTGTGACTCTACAGTGCACAAACCACAGAGAAGGGGGATGTATTTAGAACGACCTCCAAGGGCACGGGAGGGTTTAACCTGAGCCCTGAAGAGATGCTATTTTTAAATTTTGCCAGCTTTTCAGATTACCAACCCCAGCTTTAATGACCTTTGATTAGAAAATTCATGTGGAATTTATATATATATATACCAAAAAGAAAAGCTTTTTGTTCTTATTCAAAAAAAGTAGCTTTCTATGACGCAGATTCGGTATTGCACACATTTAAAATGAACCAAACGCCTAAAACAGAAAAAGGATGAATAAATAACAAAGTGTGCAGCGTTCAGTAAACACTTGCAAGCTCAAGTATTAATGTCCATAAAATCCATCAATCACATTTCAATACTAGCCAGCGCGCTCTCAGGATAATAATGAGTGGATTTATATACAATATGGATATACACATATATATTTATATATAACTTTGCTGTATTTATAGTATACCTATCATTTCATAACATAAATACTAGTAATAATAATAGTAATGTTAATAATAATAATAATAATCAACAAAACAAATAATATCTATAGTAAACAAAAGAAAACAACCTGTAAAATGAGGAAAGCATCAATACAACCCTGTGGAATGCATTCAATTCACACTACAACATACAGGCATTTAGGCAAAGACTAAGAGGAAGAGGAAGAGTAAGAGCAGCTGCAGTGCCTCGCAGATCATTTATTTCAGATGACAGAACTACCCGACACAAGTTCCTGCACTGGATTAAATCAGTCAGATGTTATTTCCACAGACACGGTATTGTGGCAGCCAATCAAGAAGCTCAATGAAAAAAAAAATTCCAATGTTTAAAAAAAAATAAATAAATTGACGCATCGCTTCAGATATTTCACAAAGCCACGTCTTCGACTTGCTTAACTGGCTAGCCATTTTAACAAGAATAAAATTCAACTGTACAGATAATTCACTGTCACAGATCTCTGCGTAATGAGCTTCCTGTATCAGTAGCAGCTCTTTTATTCTTGCTATACGTGTTTATGATTTATTTCACATTTACATTTATAGCATTGTGGCAGACGCCCTTATCCAGAGCAACTTACATTTTATTCTCATTTATACAACTGAGCAGCTGAGGGTTAAGGTCCTTGCTCAAGGGCCCAACAGTGGCAGCTTGGTAGTACTGGGGTTTGAACCCCCAACCTTCTGATAAGTAATCCAGAACCTTATCCTCTGAGTCACCACTGCCCCCGTCTTGAGCACAACCGAGGTGCAAAAGATAGCACCTCCGCTAAAACAGCTAATAAATAGCTAATAGATAAGTAATTACTCGTCAAATTATTATTATTCTTATTATTATTGAGTGACAACTGATAAACACATATTAGAGCAATGAAAAGAACCTTTGGCAGTGCGGAGCACGTGTAAATCAAGCTTTTCTGCTAATCAAGCCCTTTAGAATATTATTTCGTAGCAGGCATAAAGAACGATGAGTAGAGATTACCATAAAGGTCTGCAAAATAATTCCTTCTCTAACTCAGTCATCTGATTTGTTTAGTTCAGCTCTATAAATACTTTAAGGAAGGTTTAAATGGTGTCTATCACGTGTATGCTCTTTAAATACATCTCTTTTATGAGATGCTCTCTATACAGGAGAAGAGCAAGACTCCAGTAATAATTATTGTTTAGTATAACTGATTATTGCGTAAACATTGCAGTCATTCTTCCGTAGAGAGCGCATTTACACTGTATGTCCTGTAAAGGATAAAGACTCATTCACCGTAGGTGTCCCTGATCTACAGGGACTACTTCCATTCCTGCACTAATATACAGACGAGACATTTGATCATGTGACTCTGAGAATACTCGCTCTACTGGCTCTAGGCAGTTTATTCACTCCCTGTGCATACTTAGTCAGGGTTTGTGCACAATTATGTCTTTACATGCACATGTATTTGATGTCTGATTGCATTTTTTTATCATGTGCTATGGCTAAAATTTTGATGGCGGAAAGAGAAGAAAGGCAAGAAATTCATTGCTTGTCACTGAGACAATACCTTTCATACTTTCACCCAAAGTCAGTTCATCGTTTCTGAGATTTGATTTTCTTCTACTGTAATCGCTGCGTGATGACGGACCATGATTTGCACGTGAAGCACATTTCTAAATGTGCTTACTGTGCGTATGCACTCTATCGCCCATGGCCTGTCTTCTCCCTCTACACCTGTGGGAAGCGCAAATGAAAGTAACAGAGTCTCAGTAGATTGCGTTTCCTCTTGGTGCCCTCCGTCCTGGTCCGGCTTCCTGTACCCATGTCTTCCAATCTCTCTGCTGTTCCTCCTCCCACCACCAGGGGACCTCGTAGTGAACCCCAGGAACGCACCTTTCCTTTGCCCCTGCTCATACTACCGTGCTGATCCGGCTGGCAGGCTTGGATTTGGCCCGGTCGACCGTGCCAGTCTGACCTGGCGACGGTGCCGTGACCTGTGGCGGTGGCGGGGCGGGGTGCGAGGGGGGGGGGAGAGGGGAGAGAGGCGTAAGAGGGGTAAGGGGGGAGGAAGGGGGGAGTAAAGGGGAGTGGAGGGGGGGAGGTGGGATGGAGGAAAGCGGAGGATACGGGGGCGGATACGGGGCGGCCGGCGACGCGTGCTGGGCCGCGGCGGGAGGTGCGGAGGGTGGCAGGGGTGGCGGAGTGGGCGCTGGGAAGGGCGGTGGCGGACTGGCGAACACGAAGTGTGGCGGATGGACAGGGTGGGGCGTATGCGCGTGGGAGTGAGCGTGTTGGTGCGGGTGTGGTTGTGAGTGAGACAGCGTTAATGGTGTTTTGCCCACAGTGCCGCCCCCTCTGGCCGAGTGTGTGAGCTGTGCGTGGCAGAGGGCAAACGGCGGGTGTTGGGATAATGGGGAGTGAGGAGAAAGGGGGAGAGGAGGGACGCACGTCGAGACCCCGTTGCCCGAATTCCCGAAGCGAGCCTGAAAAGCATGCTGGGAGAGCGGTGGCAGATAGGGGGAGGAGTTGTGGGTTGGTCGACGTGGTAGCGTGACTCGCTGTAGTGTGGCATGTTGACGCTGTGGGCCACCGTGCTGGCAGCGTTGGTGCGGGTGGCAGTATGGTGGTGGAGGGTGCCCAGCCATGCCCGCACCCATTGTGTGGCAGTACTGGATCTTGGATGTGCCAGTGGACTCTTGAGGGCACAGGGGCAAAGGGGTAAGAGTGGGTGGTGGTGCTGGCACCATAGGGGCGGGGTAGGGTGGCCCCGGCGGGATGATGGGGCCGGGTACTTTGGCCCGTTTCGTCCCAAACAGTGATCCCAGGAAGGAGGTGGCGCTGGTTGTTGTCCCACTGGTGGCACCTCTCTCGCTGCTGCTGCTGCTGCTGCTGGAGGCTGGAGGCACAGTGCCAGGAGGCGCAGGCGCCGTGGTGTGTTGCTGCCCCGGCCCACCCCCCACCCCCACTCCGGGGCTCAGGATGGGGCGGTGAGGCCGGTACTCTTCGGTTCCATAGCAACTCGATAGCACAGTGGCTACTGGGTAACGCTGGTGAGGCTGTGGACTGCTAATGATGGAACCCTAAGACAAAGAGAGTGGGGGGAGAGGAGGAGGAGGAGGAGGAGATGGCAGGACAGCAAGAGGAGGAGGCACAGAGGGGAGGTGGGAGGGGTGAGGAAACAGAGAACACAGAAAGATGTGCAAGTGCAGATAGACAAGAACAAGGGATAAAAGCAGGATGAGTGGGGACGGTAATATCGGGAAGCATGTGGAAGAGAGAGAGAGAGAGAGAGAGAGACAAAAGGACACAGAGTATGACAGTTTCGTAAGACAGGGGAGGGGAAATGGGTGAGTTGATTAGAGTCATGGAACAACTTTAGTTCTGTATCAATCTTTAATATAATGAAAGTTTTAAAACACAACCAGATGCAGATGCTGGATCACACAGAATCAAAACGAATGACGCACCAGTTACTCATCATGCCTATCCATGCAAGAAGACCGCATACAAAACTCCACCACAAATAAATGGCAACGGGGAGGTCCGATATGCAACGGCTCACTCAGTCACTGATTTGATGGCTAAATTCCAATTATTCTTACGTATAATCAATGATCGTTCTGGAACACTAGCCAGGAGCATATCAGTGTCCACACAGGCATGAAATACAGAAATGCAAACTCATGACTTCGGGAGGGGAGGGGGGGGGGGTATGGAGACACGTGCGAGGCTGAGCCGTATTTATTTTATTTATCAGTTTTATTTTTTTAAGGTGGGGTTCTGGGGCAGACATGCGAGGTGAGTGAGGTGATCACTTTAGTGATGGGTGTTGTTTTGGGCGAAAGCTAAAGATACAGACCTCTGCTCCACTCAGACTTACTTCCATTGTACTGTCAAGGGAGCCAACGCTGTTTCTGCGACCACGTTTCCCTGCATCCAATTAGGACATGTCAAGCACCAGCACAAGCCATGTGTTCTCTTATATGCGTATATAAAGTTGAAAATGTGAATCTGATAACATTTAAATATGTTCTTACTGTATAAAATATAAACGATTCACTCGGAGTATACAGTGCTTCCGTTAATGAAATAAAAGTGTGTAACCATGTGTGTATTTCTCACCTGAATCAGACAGGTCCCTAAGCGAGGAGCTGAGAGCAGTGCGTTTTAGGCCCTCACTGGGTGAATAATTGTCATCCAAACTAGATCTCCCAATGCTGCCATTGACTACTTCGTTCTTGACTCCACCCACACCTCCTCCCACCACACTGCTGCTTAGTAGGCTGGGCCGCATCACGCCTTTTTGCTTCTCAAGCTCCGCTGCGGGAAAAAAAGGCAGCGTTATTTTATTTTTTTATTCACTCAAACATTTCCCTGAACTGCTTAAATCCTATTTGGGTCACGGGGAGTCTAGAGCCTATTTCTGCCAACACTGAGCAAAGGCCAGACCATCACACAACAACAAACAACCATTCACATTTATACTCACACCTACTTAGGGACCTGTGCATGTCGTTGGACGGTAGGAGGAAACCGGAGTACCCGGAGGAAACCCACGTAGGCACGGGGATAAGATGCAAGCTCCAAACAGAAACGCCTGATCTGAGCCCTGGACTCAAACCCAGGACCTTCTTGGTGTGAGGCGGACACGCTAACCACTGCACTCCCGTGCTGCGCATTATTTGTGTACCGTAGCATCATATTTAAGTGTATTATAATGGTGGTATTTCTGAAACCTTTGAAGTGACTTTTATACACAACTAAAATTCAATAAATTGTCTACATGCCCTCAGAATGATTTTTTTTAATTGGAGAAAAACTAAAAGCTGATTAATCCATTACAGGTAGAGCGGACACACATTCACTGACCTCTCTTAGAACTTCCGTAAGCTCTCATGGAAAGTTCCTGTCTGAAACCATTTGCTCACTCCTGTACGCGAGTGTCAATGACCCCTGCACCGGGTGCCATAATATTATTAAACACCATCATGTTTATATTTCTCTTGTAATTTTATGCCTTTTTTTATTCATTAACACTTCATCACAGATTTTTCACTTTTCACGAAAGGATGTTGCACTGCAAAGTTATCACGCATGCATAAGATCGTTCCTTGGGTCACGTGGTCTTGTTATTGTTAGTGTTATTGTAAACAGACACAGGACCAAAACAAGATCAGGTGACTCAGGTGACTAAGAGATACAAAGCCCATGTGCTGGGTCGGTTCACCAGGAAACCTTTGTTTTCAGCCAAAAATAAACTGCTAATGAAAGATAAAACACATCGGCTATTCAGTAGTAAATCATTTCAGACTGGTTAAATAATATAACAAACTAGAAAAGTCTGTGAAATCTCTTTAAGGTAATTAGTTGACGTAAATGCTTTTGATTAACACGTCCACATCGCAACAAAGAGGTCTTCTATGTGGGGTTTGCATGTTCTCCCTCTTTTTGCATGGGTTTCCTCTGCGTACTCTGGTTTCCTCCCACCGTCCAGAGGCATGCACATTAGTCTGATTGGCTGTTCCAAATTATCCTTGGTGAGAATGGTAGTGTGTGTTTGGGCCCTACAATGGTCTGGCAAGCTGTTCAGGGTGTATCCTGCTTTCTGATATACACCCCAGCCCCCCTGTGACCCTAGCAGGATTAAGCGGTTCAGTAACTCACTGAGGAAGTGACAGTGTTTGCAACAGAGGATCTTTGTAATGAAAAACTGGAGTAATGGCTCTTTGGCTATTTTTGTATTTTCTGAGTGTTTAATTAAATTCACTGAAATCACCAGTTGACCCCAATATGTGAGTCGAAGTGAATCTCATCTCGAATCTCACATGAAACCTCAGTATTTCCATAATCCCCCCTTCCATCCATCCATTACCTATATCACATATTCATCAGGGTCATGGCTGGGCTGGAGCCAATCCAGGTGAGAGGTGGGGCACACCCTGAACATGTCACCAATCTATTACAAGGCTAACACAAACACTCAACCACTCACACCTACGGGCAATCTAGAGTGGAGGAAACTGGAGTACCCGAAGCAAACCCATGCCAGCACAGGGAGAAACTCTGAACAGAAAGACCCTTGGCCAAGATTCGAACTGTGAATCTTCTTCCTGTGAGGTAACACTGCAAGGCACCGTACTGAGCCACCGTACCCTCCATAATAAGTGCGTCAAATAGAACCTGACAGACTGATGAATTCCTGTTGCAGCCTATTAAACAGCTTCTTTCATATAAACAAGGCTTTGCCATGCTTTAATGTCCATGGCTCATATCTAGCATGCAGTGGTCAGAGAGAATAAGAAACATGTACTTTACTAAAGTTACCAGCAGAGGGGGCTGTACTCACATTCAACCCTGTATTTCTCCATCTCCTGCACCTCTGCAATGCTCTCCCTCAGGTCACTGACGAAGCGTGTGCGGTCCTGCTGACTCGGAGCATTGAACACAATAAGCACCTTGCGTTCCCCGCCTGGGATTGCTGAAGTTAGCCTGATGCCATGAGGGTAGTCTAAGAAAGGAAGGAAAGCAGGAAGACATTTTCAGCAAAGCTTTCGTTTCTGAGCGTAGTAAGGGAACAAGAATTAGAAAAAAAAAAAAAAAAAAAGACATAAGTGCAAATCTTACAGGAGTTTTGAAACATGTGCACTTGCATCTCCACCAGTGGGAACGACTGCCGGAAACTGTATGTCACTGACGTTTTCTTCTTCTGGAAGATCTTTGTTACCTGCCAGGGCACAAGGATAGGTAGAAATGAGCACAATAAGACCTAGCATTCATATGAGAAAACAAAGTAGGAGTTTGATTGTTATTGACAAGCATACCACCACCAAGTCGTTGAAGAGGAACACCTCTCTCTGATGTACACCAGTGCGCTGTGGACGGTTGGGGTCAGGCACCTCGTAAAGCTGGCAGCAGCACACCAGTCTGCGATGGGGAAGAGACAGGACCTGCAGAAAACATAGAGTGTAACAAGTTCAGTAACAAAACTACCATTATTAACTCACTGATAGCTAAAATACATTTACAATGACAGGGTCACTCATAAAGTGGAAGATACCTCCACTAGGCACGGAAGCATTACGATCAGTGAACTGATTAACCTGAAAAAGACGGCATGTTTTTATAACTTGGCTTAGTTATAATGAAATGTCTCCCCCTAGTGGGTGTCTGATAAACAATTAGCCCAATGTTATAAAAAAGCCTTATTTTTTCATTCATTCATTTTCCGAACCGCTTATTCCTAATTAGGGTCGCGGGGAGGCTGGTGCCCATCTCAGCCGACTC
>JBCNYG010000012.1:10059696-10070063 GCA_039654305.1 Porochilus rendahli | reverse complement strand
AGACGGCTGAGATGGGCGCCAGCCTCCCCGCGACCCTAATTAGGAATAAGCGGTTCAGAAAATGAATGAATGAATGACTATAAATATTTAGTTGTTTTTATTTATACTCTCTCTCTGTCACTCATTTGCCAAACGGCCTATTTTTATTTCTGTTGCAGTAATTTTCATTGATTTATGAATGAAATAAGCTGATTTGATACACAAGCAGATAGTTTTAAAAACGTTTTCTAAGTGTTTACATGTATGTGTGTGTGCGCGCGCGCGTGTGTGTGTGCGCGCGTGTGTGTGTGTGTGTGTGCACAATATAATGTGTGCAAAAATGCCAGAAATGTTACCTCGCAGGTTCTTAATGAAGTCATCCAACTTCATCTTCCTGTCTGGTTTGACACTTGGGCTGTACATATCCGTGTTGAGGAGGATGATGGCAAAAGCTAGGATGAAGATAGTGTCAGGATTCTGGAACTGTCGCACCAGGGCGGGGTTACACACACAGTACCTCTGACTGAGAGGGAAAAGAGGAAGATATTTACAGTCAGATACTATAATACTGAGGCTCATGTAATAGGTATAAAATAAATAAATAAATAAACACACCTGAAAGCTTCGATAAGTCGTTCCACCTTTTGGGCCTCTCCTTGCACCTTGATCTGGGCTTGAAACTTCCTGAGAGCATCATCCAGATCCATTCCGGAGAAGTCCATCTCATCAACCACACAACTGAAATATGCATAAACAACATGGATTAGGTTTTCTGTGTGTTCGCTGTGATGTTTTATTTATTTGTTTGTTTGTTTGTTTTAATCAGACTTAGTGTAAATACTTGAAAATCTAAAAAGTCTACATGATGTACAGCATTCCTCTGTTATGGAATAATATGATAAAATTTAACCATCTGTGTTGTTTTTTTGTCGAGTTTGCATTTTCCCCCCGTGCTCGCGTAGGATTTCTCCGGGGACTCCGGTTTCATCCATCATTCCAAACACATGCACATTATTCTAACTGGCTTTTTCCAAATTGCCCCTGGGTGTGAGTGTGAGTCTGACCCCGCCTCCCCCGCGACCCTAGTAGGATTAAATGGTTCGGCAAATGAATTATTTTAGGTATTTATGTTTTAGTGGTACTTATTAAAGGAAACTGGTCACAAAATAACAAAAATCTATCAATCAGTCAGTTGATAAATTGAATAAAAAGGAGACTGTGAGTGTTTTAATGCAGCCACACGAACAATATGTTTAATTATCTAAATGAATGTTTTCCTGTAAGGCCAAATTAAAAGTCGTGCACCCGGGCCCTTTACCATATATGGAAGAGGGCGTGACCTCTTGGTGTCACAAGTGAGATCACACACAGGTGCAAAGCTGTGTAGGCACTTCGCTCGGCTAAGTCCATGCTGCCGTCAGTAAATGTCCACTTGATATGGACAGCGCTTGTGCAACTTCAAGGTGACCCATTTCCTTTAATTTCGAATAAATTAATTCTTATTTGTGTTATTGCATCTTTCTTGCAGAACATTTACTGACTCAAGTACATCCTTGTTGAACTGCTTCTGCCGGTTGCCCAGGAATTCTCCAATCATCTGCCGACTCAGGCCCTTCCTCTCCAAGATAAAGCGGGCAATGCCAACGGGTGTGTCTGACACAAAGCCACGCTCTATCAGGTACTGAATGCCCTTCTCTGGTTTCCTGTAGTTAGAAGAGATAATGTTGCGTTTATTGTGCCGGGAAAAGCAAGAATGAACAGTGCGTAAGTTTCAGACAGTAGTATGAAGTAGCAGGACTGTAGTGTATCATGAACAGCCACCATGAAGTGAATTTTCTATGTCCTCATGAGACCCAAAAATTCATGTTGTGTGTCTTCTCATTTCTTCAGACTGCTTCTGTCCCACAACACCCCATAATATGAAACTTGATCAATGTCTTTAAACGAGGGGAAGTTTGGCAAAAGAGTAAAACCCCTTGGTTCTGATGTGAGGATCTTAGAAGGACATACACACAGTATAGTGTGGGAGGAAATACGATGTCCTCGCAAGAGCATATTGCAATACTGTATTATCTACGTACTCATTTAAATAAGTCCTTAAAGCAATTGATTAGTATGCATAAATAGCCACTTTAGGGTTATTTATTAATTTAAATCTCCCATAGATAATAAGAACGGAGCTCCACACTTATGCAAATGTCGTAAAGCCGGGAGCTTGATTTTGTTGCGTGCACATGCTGCCGGTGTTGGCACCGAGTGCACTTGCACTTTGTAGCTTACTGTCTTACTTTACAGATGCGAGTTTCTGTAAACCTACACATGCAAACCGTTTTTGTGCCGCTTTTAGGCAGTGCCTAAGTATTTATATTATAGTTTAAGATCTTACATGTATATGCTTATTTGTGATTCTGCTGCTAAAGAACAGATCTAGTATTAGTAACAGTAACAGATCTGAATTAAAATCCTCCAGAACCTCCACAGTTTTTGCTCACTTGTTGAAAAGGTTGAGTCCGATGCGATACTGCCTTCTCTGTGCCACATCATTGTTAAAAGCAGGAGAATCCCAGCTGTGGCGGCTCTCCCTCTGGTATGTCTGCTTGCCCAGAGGCGGCAGAGGTTCCCGCAGGCTGTCCCTGGAGGATGAGCCGGAGCTGCAGTTAATGGTCTCGTTGGAGTTCGTAGTGGAGTTTAGAGAGTCATTATCACCATCTGAGCAACACTGTTGATCCAAGCCACCAGAAGGCAGCTGTGCGGAAGAGGATGACGAGAGCGGCGTAGTGGGGGGCTGCTGGGGAGATGAGGAAGATGACGGAGTGTCAGGATACTGGTGATGATGATGGTGATGATGATGATGGTGGTGGTGAGTCACATGATGCGGGACATGTGCTGCTATTGGGCGGTTAGCTGGACGTGTTTGGCCTTGTGCTTTTGCATTGGGATTGTGTTTTAGCGTGCCCTGGGGGGAACCGCCACTCGAGTCCTGCTCATACACCAGCTGCCGGCCTAGTGAACCACGATCTGAGCGATCGCTCATGTCCACCGAGCTGTCGCTGGGTGGCTCGATTGTGAGCAGAGGCAAATGTGCCCCTCGGAGGCGGTAATCTCTGCACTCTGTACACGGTGTGCTGCGCCGACTGTTGCTGCTGCCACCTCCCTCAGTGTCCCGGCTGTCCTCTCGCCCACCGACCCCACTGGTCATACCCCCCCAGAATTCAGTGTCTGTACTGCTTGGTGCTCTGTCCAGAGAAAGGGGCGATGAGGGCAAACCGTCATCCATGTAGAGTGTGACATCGCTGTATGACGTGGCCGTGCTGTCCTCATGCATGCTCAGGCCGCCTCCCGTGCCGCCTCGTTCCCGCTCACCCAGTCCCCGGCGGAGAGATGGGTGGCTGTTGCTGCTCCAGATACACTCACCGAAGTCATCTACAGCACCGCTGTCCCCAAGGCCATCCTGGGAGTCGTCTCTACCTGGACGGCATGCTAGCGCATCATCAATGGAATCAGCCAGGGACTTCACCTACAGTTAAACCACAATGCATTAATGGAAACAGAAATTATACCACAATTCCTGTCATGAAGTTTACCCCTGCTAGGTAAAACCCCCCACCTGTTTAGAGAAGGAATCCTCTAAATGGGTATATTCTGGCTGGGCAGGTGAATCAGGGTCCAGGTCAGGTGAATGCGGCGGGCCCATTCCTGGGCTGTGGCAGGTCTGAGGCTGTGCTTGAGGTTGGCGGTCATCAAATGAGTACTGCATACGCATGTTGGACAGGATGATTCGCCGTGTCATACGGCTCTCAGAAGCTGAACTGCGCAGGCGCTCAAAGTTCTTGTTCATGCGATACTGGCGGAAGGCAGTCTGAATGGTGCGAGCTGCTCGTCTGCTCAGGAAGTAGCCACCATATTTCCTCTCCAGCATCTCCACCTGAAAAATACATTTGCATTTGGTTCTAAGTTAATCAAACCACTTAAGATCAGGGTGTCTTTGAACACCCAGAGAACTGAATATGAGATCACATGCATACACAGTTCTGATGAATACCAGGTTCTGGCACAGATTGACCTTCAGTATATTGACAGTAGTCTGGAGAAAACTTGCTATTGTTGGGAAAATTGAATCTCAAGACTGTGAAAGTACACCAGTGACCATTCAGAAAAATTCCATTCCAAAAAACTACAGAGGCTTACTATGACATCATAACTGCTGTACCTTCTTGTCCTGGAGGTCAGTTGAGAGCTCATAGCTGTCAGACAGAGCTTTGCACCTCTTGTTCTCTTCTTCCTCCTGTTTGCGTAAGGCTAGACTAGCTGGCTGATTACGGGTACGCTGAGCCCAGGTGAGGCAAGCTGGGCTTGGAGGGCCCACAACCGGCCCCCTGGGGCCTGGTGGGCCACCGCTTCCTTCCCGGTAGCAGTCAGAGCGATGTTGATATGGGGGTTTACTGCTGTCTGAGAAGGGATTTGTCTCTGGGGCCCGAGTCTCGTCATCAACACTGCATTTGGAAAAAAACAATACAAAGAAACCATGCAATCAAATGTACAACTAGATGAATATGATCCAAGATCACCAACTCGAGCAATCCGGCAAGCCAGTTTTTCATTTTCCATAAGTGCATTTTTAGAAGTAGATGATCATAGGGGGGCATGGTGGTGCAGTAGTTAGCATGTTTGCCTCACAGCAAGAACATGTCAAACAACTATGTTTGAGTCCCGGGCTCGGGCGTCTCTGTGTGAAGTTTGCATCTTCTCCCTGTGTATATATATATTAGTTTACCTACACCATGGCTTATCTCTCACTGGCGCAATGATTAAGCAAGTTGACGACTTCAAATATCTTATATTCTTATATATGGATGTTCTTATATTATGGATTCCCAGAAGGACTTCAAATCGTGTAAGGCATTGGCTTGGGTGCCATGTAACAAACTCAACAAGGTATGGTGCCCCAACCTAGATAACGATCAGAAGCTTTATTTGTTAGCGCATTGGTTGAGCCAATCTTGCGCTAAGGATCTGAGACCTGGACACTAACAATGCAGCATAGATGTGAGCAGCAGCAGCGTCTAGACGGGACACATCCTAGCCTACTTAAATGTTTCCAAAATATCCACTGGTCGGAAAACACACCACACATGAGCGCATCTATAGCAATCCACCACCAATATCCCAGAAGCTAACAAAACACTGTCTTCAATTTGCCAGCCACTGCCAGCAAGCAAAGGGAGAAGTTATCCAGTCACTCCTTTTGTGGAATCCAACTGGTCCCACCCACTCAAAGAAAATGCCTTTCCCAGACACGATCGCAAGGGACTCCGGGATTGCAAGATTAGATCTTGAGAATGCCATGATGGCCCTGGGAGTGTGGTGCTTTAAGGTTGTTTCAAGCATCCCGGCCGAAATTGGTCCAAAGATGACGATTACCTACATTTTTTATTTTTTCAATACAAACTTTCCATAAACAAGAATACAGCTGTATTATTTTAATTATGGTCTATATGTATTATTCTCATTCTAAATTGCAAAGAGCCTTACACTGAATATCACAACAGTAATGTGGGTTTTTTGTGGATTTTTTGTATTGATGTGCCATCAGACTCACTCGTTCTCTTCAGCCCCCTGTAGAACATCTCCTTTCCTGCTGGATAACAATGATGGCTTCATACTCACACACACTCACAATGACACAACACAAAACCACCACGGCGTTGCTTTTCGGTGACGCTTGCTCTTCAGTTAGTTCATCAACAACTCTCGAGTGCAAAAGTACAGCCAACCTCAGTGCTTATGCCATAATTACAACTCTTAAGTCCTCTTATCAGGAAATAATATGAGTGTGTAGGCAGTCTCTGTTTCCCGAGTGCCAGTGCCCATATCAGTTTGTAACAGGAAACACTGCAGCATGTGACTGCAGGGAGTGACACGTCCATGCATCCAAAAGCCTGATGAAGGCCGTGTCATTTCCTGTACCCTCCTTCCACTTTCTGCAATTATGCTTCACTTTAAACAACACTTGTCCATCTCCAGTCCTCCATTACGCTATTCATCATCCTAGTGCACAGGTACACACTATCCTTATGCACAATGCAGCACATCTCAGCTTTTTAGCACCAAGTACTAAACGCCACAACAGGATGATAATGACAACCAACGGTGTGTTAATATAGAAAGACGTATAACATCACAGAAAAAGGAATAAGAAGGAAAAGAATAAATTAGGACTAGATATGCTAACTTACTGTTAATGAGCAAGCACAAGGTCAATAATCCTCCAGCTCTTTGAGTTTGTGGAGCCATATCGACTCAGCAGTCATGAAGAATGTCAGGAGGTCACCACCACCTCGTCACATGTCCATGTACCACCCATCCTCCTTCCCTTCCTCCCTCCTTCCCTGCTGGCTTCTTACTATTCCAAATACATGAAGCGCTTGGAAGCAGTGTGCATGCATGCAAGTCTAACCGACTTACTTTCCCAGACTTTACGATCTTGTTGTAGAGGGGAGAAAATGACTTATAGCAGTTTACAAAGGAATGGATTAAAAAACAACAACAGGAAATTAGTGGAGGATTTGGAGCGTGTTTAACATTATGTTGGCATATTATCATTCTGTGGAGCCTTTATGCCCATGTCCTGTTCTGTCTCTGTGGATTTTCTGTATTTGCATGTAGCTTCCTGTGTTTGCGAGGTTTTAATGGACATCAGAGTAGCTGGCAGGATGAGTGTGTGACTGCTCGGCTTGCCTTTAGCATGCGCTGTACATACATTAAATCTACCTTACGTTGCTGTTAATGTTGACATTCTTCTTTTTGGATGTGGTGCAGGAGAGAACGGTGGCATAGTTGTTAGCACGCCCTCCTCACAGCAAGAAGGTCCTGGGTTCAAGTCCTGGGCTCAGCTCAGGCGTTTCTTTGAGGGGTTTGAATGTGCTCACCATGGTCCGGTGGGTTTCTCCAGGGTACTCCGGTTTTCTCCCACAGTCCAAAGATATGCACATTCACAGACTAAATGTCTGTTCCAAATAGCTCCTATATGTTAGTGTGAATCTTTATGTGTGGGTGTTTGTGTGTTAGCTCAGCAATGGTCTGGCACGGTGTTCAGGGTGTACCCTCCCTCACAGTGTTGGCTGGTATATGCTCCAGCACTAATAGGATTCAGTGGTTGGGCAAATGAGTGAGTGATTTTACTTCAAGCTGAGGCTGATAGATAGTATTTATTGTTGATATATGAGCTGTATCCATTAAAGGAAGTAAAAAATCTGTGTCAGACCATCACAGGGCCATCAAATACATACAACCATTCACAATCACACTAGGGGCAACTAAGACTATCCGTTAACCTAATGTTCATATCTTTGGGCTTGGAGGAAACCACAGCACCCGAAGGAAACCCATGCAGGCACAGGGAAAACGTGCGAGATTTATTTTTTAAGGAATTTAAAATATTTTCATTGATATTGAATCTATTTTCAATCTGTTTAATGTTTTCCTACATTTCTTATAATGCTGCTCAACTTCCTGCATATTGTGGTGCTGTGGAATTTCACACTTTCTCTATCTCTATCTAAAGAGAGCAATGCAGCACCGCTTTATTGCTTCACCTTACTTACACTTAAACAGATCAGAGCCAAGCCTCTGACACACCGAAGCACAGCTGCAGGGGGCAGCCTTTGCCTAATGGTTAGAGAAGCAGCATTGGAGCCGGAAGGTCGCTGGTTCGATTCCGGAACCAGCAGTTAAAACGTGTGATAGTGGGGAGAGTGAGCTGCACCTTCCCTTCCCCTCCTCCACATTCATGGCTGAAGTGCACTTGAGCAAGGCACCTAACTCCCAACTGCTCTCCTGGTGCTTCAGCGCTCACTGTTTATGTGTGTGTGATCGCTTTGGATGGGTTAAATGCAGAAGTCAAAATTTATTACAGTGTAAAATAAATTAAACTAAATCAAATTATTTGATCCTTGATGTATTGACGAAGGGCGGCAAAGCTTGTGTGGGTTTCCTCCAGGTATACCGGTTTCCTCCCACAGTCCAAAGACATGCACATTAAGCTAATTGGCTGTTCCAAATTTCACCTAGGTGTGGATGGGAGTGGGAATGGTTGTGTGTTGCTCACAACAAGAGGATCCTGTGCTCGGGCGTTTCTGTGTGGAGTTTGCATGTCCCCCCTGTGCTTGTGTGGGTTTCCTTCGGGTACTCCGGTTTCCTCCGACAGTCCAAAGATATGAATATTAGGCTAATTGGCTGTTCCGAATTGCCCCTAAGACTGGATGGGAATGGTTGTGTGTGCGTTTTAGCCCTGCGACAGACTTGCAAGCGGTTCAGGGTGCACCCCACCCTCGCATAGGGTTCGCTGGGATAGGCGTCAGTCTCCCCGCGAACCTAAAGAAATCCTTCAAAAAATGAGTGAGTGATTTGATGAAATGTCACTATCAGAAAATACCAAATAAACCGAGCTATCAATCCAAAGTTCGAACTTTTTTGGTGGTTTGTCTGTTTATGCGGATGAAGTATCCTTGTAATGCTAGAAATGCAATATGTGACAAGTGTGACCCTGTGGGGGTGTTTAAAGAAAATACAAAAAAGAATTCCTTTTGTTTACTGTGGGGTTATGGACAGATGTAAGTGTAGGCGCTGTGTTATTTAACTACATTAATACAGAAATCAAAAGAAATTCGTCATGAAGATTAGATGCCTTTGTGTGTGTGTGTGTGTGTGTGTGTGTGTGTGTGTGTGTCCATGTCACACTTTATCTTCTTGGTTACCTGTTTTAATCTTCTGCTCCTGCCACATTCCCTGACCACCCACACACACTCACATATACACAGGAAAAGAGGAATCCAAGTTGCTTAGAGACAGTTGCTGTGAGACCAGTGTGGGAGGAGAGAGAGAGAGAGCGAGCGAGAGTCCTTCGAGAAAGAAAAAAAAAAGGATGGAGTTGCTATAGTTACCAAGGTTTTGTACAGGGAGTGAGTTTCTACATGAGTTAGGAGTTGTAACTCTGAAATGCATTTCATAAGAAATTAATTAGAGTTACTTATGGTGGCAGATTACTAACATAACAAATCGTCCAATTGTACTGAATTGCGCAGGTTTTTGGTTCAGGTCTAACAGTTAAAGATAAATGAACAAAGTTTAAGCACAACACTGCAGATAAAGCAGCATGATGCGGCATTATGGAACAGCTCTGTGAGTTGCGCATACAGCAGTTCTGCAGCTGTAACTAAATATCTTAAATACTGCATCTCGATCCTGTCCTATACAAGCGTGCTAAGGGGATTTAGACTTAAAGCTGATGTACCAGGTGTACTGGGGGAGGAAACTTGCATTCATTCAAGAAAAAAAAAATCAGAGTAAAAATCTTCTTAAACAGATTTATCCCTTCATATTTTTAAAGTTCTTTCATGGAATAGTTCAGAAAGCCTCACGCCAGAGATTATAATAGATTATTGTAAACAGTTAGAGAGAGCCCTCTTAATTCCCATTATTTACAAATCTTAAGCAATTTTCTTTCTTTGTTAGAAATTTTGCCAGGAAAGTTGCTTGACGAGGATAATTTGAATGAGCCGTAGTATGTATTGAATTGGCTGATAGCTACCACTTTGTCCTCATATACACTGCATTATCAAGTTTCTCATTATAAGACAACTTACCTATGTTGCAACAGGGCATTTATCTTTTTAAACAAAGATGAAAATGCATATGAGGTAGGCAAGTCTGTAGGCAAGTAACGCACTTGCCTCACAACACAAGGTTTAATTTCATTTCTGTTTGGAGTTTGAATGTTCTCCTCGTGCTGGCATGGGTTTCATCCAAAGACATGGACATAAGGCACACTGGCTATTCTAGATTGTACCGGAGGCACAGTGGCATAATGGTTAGCATGTTCAGCACACAATAAGAAGGTCCTGGGTTTGAAGCCCTGGTTTTGACTGGTTCTGTTCAGTTTGCATGTTCTCCCCGTGCTTGCGTGGGTTTTCTTCGGGTACTCTGGTGTACTCCAACAGTCCAAAGATATGCACATTTGGCTTATTGGGTGTTTAAATTGCTCCTAGGTGTGAATGTGAATGGTTGTGTGTGTGGTCTGGCGAGCTGTTCAGGGTGTAGGTCTGTGACTGAGATAGGCTACAGCCTTCCTGTGACCCTAATAATAGAATTAAGAGGTTCAGCAAACGAGTGAACGAATGCGTAGATTGTTTCTAGGTGTGATTGTGAGTGTTGAATGGTTTTGTTGAGGGTGTACCCCAATTTTTACCCTGCTGGGATTGACTCCAGATTCCTTGTAACCCTAAATATATATGTGTATATATGTGTGTGTATATATATATATATGTGGAGCACTGGAAAAAATGACTACAGTTTGCTCCCTACAGACCTGTTTTGTGGTTGCCCACTCA
>JBCNYG010000012.1:9999810-10021088 GCA_039654305.1 Porochilus rendahli | reverse complement strand
TTGGAAAAGCAAATTTGTTCGGCACAACACTGCAACCAGACTGCCATTCTGCTTGCTATAATGCTGGACAGGACAGGAAAAAAACCAAAAAAAACCTAATCAGTCATTTTCCTTTGTAAAATATATTCACTGACCCTAATATGTAAAATAAATAAGCCTGTTAGATGAAAAAGATGTACTTACGTGGGAACTTGATGAGACAGCTGTAAATATCTTGATACTCTACACTAGGCTATTCCAAAGGATTGTTTACCCACACATCTGCTGGTAGCCTGAACGGACACGTTTGCAGCCCAACAACACTTATCCTCAGCAGGTAATTCAGCTTGGTATTGGTAGCACATTTTAAAGCTGTTATCTTGCAAACATTGACAAAATAATACAGATGATTTTACACTAGTTTAAAATGGCGCTTGAAGTTGCTAAGAGTCAGTGATTGTGATGACAATATTGGAGGGGACTGATTTGTATTTTTCCAATATTGGGGAAGACTGCCTCCCCAAGAATACATGGTTATGCCCATGCCACTGAGCCCAACAAAGTAAGCTCAAACACTGATTGTGCCATGCATGCGTGACCACCAAGCCAAACCAAAGTGAGGTCTACCCTCTTATAATTGTGCCACGCATGCGCCACCTCATAAATCGAGTCAGGTGGGAAAGCACAATTAGTGTTACTCTTCCATTCACTGCACAGCAATGAGCTGCTGCCCTCTGGAAGGAGGTTTAAGAGTTTTTGTTGCAAAATAAATAGATTTAAAATCTGTGTCAATGAAGCACTGAATTATTTTATATTTAAACATCATTTCTATTTGGCAAGCTATTTATTTTCAGACTTTGCTAATTTTTTTTTAGTTATTAGTGTATTTATTAATTTAACATGTCAAATATTCTTTTTAACTGCACTGTTCCAGGGCTATTGTTGTGTTGTGCTTTTGTTATATTTATTGACTGATTGTTTTTATGGCTGTAGCATGGGGGGAAAAAACAAGACAAATTTCCCATTTGTGGGACAAATAAAGCTAGTCTAGTCTAGTCATTCACTGTATGTACACAGCCTATACCCAAAACATCTTTTTACTACATTTCAATCAACCACCTTTGATTATGGTGTGCTTTCATTGTGGCATTGTGTTGACCACCATATGCAACATCATAATGCAACATTGATTTTGAGAGTTGCACTATTTTTTTGCCAAATACTTGTATTGATGGGGAAAGTTCTGTTTCTGTAAAGAATCAGTCAGTTAATTTGTTTTACAGTCCACATTTACTCCACAAATAAGATCAATCACGACTCCTAAGATGATTTGACCTTTTGTATTGCTCCAGAGTCTTACCTTTATGCATTCTAGCAAACTGAAGTCTTTTGTTCTGGATAGTAAGAATAGTAAGTCCTAAGACCACACAACTGTTTAGTCCCAATAGCAATCTCCTCAGCTGTTGAGAAGTAATCTCCTCTGCTGATTTCTCTGTTTGAGGCAGGTCGGAGTTTGACCCCTTTCCTAATTATTCTTATAACAGGCTTCTATGTCCAGTTTGGGTCAGACAACAATGGATACAAAGATGTAAACATGGATAAGGTGTTATGAATGAGAGTAGTGAGCTATCTGGTCTCCCAATCAGATGGTATTTGTTGGAGCTGTGTTGACACATAAGAGGATTCATAAGGCAATATTGTCATGTTTGGACCAAGTCATGGAAATCCAAATTGATCATGTCGTTGTACATCATAAACTGAGAAAAGTAGGTGTTCTTACTGACCCCCCATCTTGCACCAGCTACACTCTAGTTTTCCTTAAAGTGGCATCCCACTAGATGAAATGCATACTTCTTCAAATAGATTTCAGGCACTACAGGAGATGGATGATGATCAAGATCCTAATTTTGTCTCACTGGAGTTAAGAACTGCCATCTTTTGTCTTCTGTCCTGAATCTTTTGCAACTTAAGAGTCTGAGATCCATTCTTTCTTTGAACTGGTCTTTTTACCCAATTTCTTCATCCAGATCCACAGCTTCTTTGACTGTTGCCAGTCTGATTCAAAATTAGGATCTTGATCATCATCCATCTCCTATAGTGCCTGAAATCTATTTGAAGAAGTATGCTGTTCTCAGTCCTGGAAAATCAGATCTTGTCTTAAGATCATGTTAGAAAGGATGAAATCAGCAGTTGATGCAACTCTTGGAGACCAATAGACTGGCTTCCACCAAGATAGATCTTCATTGATCGTATGTGTAGCCATCCTTTTTTATTTCTCCTTCTTATCAATTGCTTAATAAGATTAGTCACCGTGGACAGTGGAAATGGCATACAGTAGACTCTCTGGAAACAGTTAGAGGATTTGGATTATGCAGATTACTTGACATTTCTTTCACACTCCCACAGTCAAATGCAAAAGACCGAACTTTTAGTAGCAACATCAGCCCAAAGATCAATGTAGCAATTCACATGCTCTACCTCCTGGCCTTCTATCCAAAGTGGCCTCTGCACATATTTATGCCTGAAGTTCAGGATGAGCTCCTTTGTCGTTTTAATGTTTAATGAAAGTTATCTACACACCATCCTGTCAGTCTGCAGACTTCATCTCTGCAAGTGGTCTCATCGCCATTTGTGACTAGACCTATGATGACTGTGTTGTCTGCAAAGTTGATGATTGTGTTTGTGGGGTGAGTGGATGTGCAGTCCCAGGTGTAGATTGATTATAGGGTAGAGCTGGGCACACACTCTTACATTTATGGGCGGTTGGTCAAAAAGTCCTTAATATATAAACTCAGATGTTCGTAAAGACCCAGGTCCTGTAGCTTCCTGACTAGTATCCTGGGGCGATTGTATTAAAAGCAAAAGTAATATCCACAACCAGCAGCCTTGCATATGCCCCTTTCTGCTCCAGGTGGGACATTGCATTGTGAAGCACGGCATTTAAAGCATCTTCTGTGGATCTGTTTGCCCTGTAAGCGTACTGATGCTGGTCTAAGCCGAGATGTGCTGCGGCCAGAATGAAAACCACCTTGTTTCTCCTAAATCCGAGGTTCAACCATTGGCCGGATCCTCCTCTCCTGTACTCCTGAATATACTTTCCCAGGTAGGCTGAGGAGGGTGATTCCACGATAGTTGGAACACACCCTCTGGTCCCCTTTTTTAAAAAAGGGAACTACCTCCCTGGTTTGCCAATCCAGGGGCACGGCCCCCAATTGTCAACCAAGACAGTCGTACTACTTCCAGAGCCTTGAGGTATTCAGTGCATATCTCATCCACTCCAGGAGCACGGCCACCGAGGAGCTATTTAACTACCTCAGCCCCAGTGATAGGCAGACCCCTCTGTAAACCCCCAGGCCCTTCATTTTCCACAGAGGGTATGTTGGTGGGATTAAGGAGGTCCCCGAAGTATCCCTTCCACCTCCCAACAACACTCCCAGTCGAGGTGAGCAGCTCCTCATTTCCACTGTAAACAGTGCTTCCCCCTACTGAGGTGTTGGATGGTGGTCCAGAACCTTTTCGAGGCCAACTGATTTTTTTTCCCAAGGCCCTCACCAAACTCCTGACACACCCAAGCTTTTGCATTTGGCCTGTCGGTACCTGTCTGCTGCCTCGGGAGTCCCACAGGCCATCCTTCTTCAGCTTGACAGCCTCCCTTGCCGCAGGTGTCCACTACCTGGTTCAGGGGTTGCCTCCACGAGAGGCACCAATAACATTCCGGCCACAGCTCCGGGCTGCCGCCTCAATAATGGAGACACGGAACATGGCCCATGTCCCTAAAATATATAATGTATAAAAAAATTGGTGTTTGTTACTGAAGTTCAAGGGTTTGCAGCTGAGATCTCTGTATCATTTTGCTTTTATTATGTAGCACAAAAGCCTTTGCAATTGATACGTACTTCAATTTTTTGTAAATTTTAAGATGCCCGACTGTAGTTTTCTTGACTGTTTGGATTTCTGTTTTTCTGTACATATAAACTGCCGATACAGATTTTTGCCGATTTCATTTCTTTTGAACAGCGATAATTGACAACATATACAAATATTATTTTGCTAGTGACTTCAAACTGGGAATGTTTAGATGGGTAATGGTGTTTTAAGTGTCTATATGTTTGTTGTTCTGAAAGTTTTTGCGGTGTTATGTCTTCACTCACAGTGAAATAATTCCACACTAACAGTTTTACCCTGTGGTTTTAAATGTGTGCATGACAGTGAGGTAATTACCTGCACCAGAATTATATGGACTGGCTCAGAATCAGAAATACGTGAGAATAATTTCTAATTACAAGCCAGTTTTGTGTGCTCATTTCAATATGAATCTTACAATAAGGAAAAAAATTACTTTAATGTACAGTCAAATATACAAAAAAAACCAGTAACATTATTTTGCTTTCATAACTTGTAAGTGGAAAAATAAAAATAATGACTTCTGCTTTAAGATATTTAAATGTTTTTGTGAATGAAAGGTGTGATGGTTGACCTATTATTAAAAATTCTTTTAAAGTCTTCAGTAGTTGTCTACTATTGCTAAAGATTAGGTACCATCAAACAATTCACTCTAAAATTAATAAAAAATTCAGCAAAGATCAGAAATACAACAAACCCAACGTGTCAGTTTCCACTTCTTCTTGTCTTTAAACATTTTCTATTTTAACAATTGTCAGCTGGGCATCATGCACAGAAATAGATTCAGTAGAAGACAGACTTGAGGACATGCAGACTTGAAAGGATTTGTCTGTGTTTGGTGAGGCTACTTCCCCTGACTTACTGCCCGTCCCTGCATAACTGTCTGTGTGAGGCTGTGTACAGCTGACTATTTCTGGTGTAAATGTTTGAGTGTGTGACTGTGTAAATGGTGGGGAGTGTGTCTGGTCAAATGAAGGAGAGTCTGGGGTTTGAAAGCCATTCATAGTAGCAGAGCTAATACTGTCCAGAGAAAATGGCTCAATATTATCAAGAGTCGATCCATCGATTGTGTTGTACCTGGACTGGGCTTGGCTGCACACACCTTGGCTGGGGGTGAAGGTGCTCTGGCTGTAGGAAGCTGAAGACAATGGGCAAGCAGGGACTGTGGGAGTTGTACTGTGCTGAAAGGAACATGATCCCTGTTTAGATGCTAGTTTCTGTAACGTGTTGAGGATCTGTTTCTGAACATGTGTCTGCTGGCTCTGCTCCCTCTCCGGGCGCCCCTGCTGCTCTACTATCATCCTGAGAGCCAAGCCAAGGCTGTGCACTTCAGAAGCCAGAGACTTGACATGTTCCTGCAGTGTACTTATCGTTCCTGTGTCCAGATTGCTCTGCTGGCATGGAGAAGACTGCTGTTGACTTGTTGCAACCTGAACCCTGATGGATGAACTGTCATTCTGTGGCCCAGTACTTGACTGACCTGGCAAAGGAATCTGAATGCCTACACGGGGTGAATGTTCTATTGAGCGAGTGGGAATATTTGCCCGTTGCTGATATCCCTGTCGAAAAAAGTGAAGTCCCCTCTGGAAAATATAAATTTGTTTTAAAAATTAAAATGTATTCATGCCAAATTGAAACATAAGGAGCAATACTAATAAGGTGGTACAAGACGTCTACTCACCACAGGTCGGGTAGATGTGGGGTTGAATGAGGTTGTCTGAGGTAACATGACCTTCCTTCCTTCTGAATAAGGGTAACATGACTGATCTCTTCTTAATAATGACAAAGTCTGTTGGGTAGATTGAGGGCCACTCTCCCGTACCTAAAGGAAAAAAATCAAACGTTTGTCCAGAGTTACATTAATATTTGCACCACGGCTGTGTTTGTCATTTATTGCCTGTCACACAGCAAAATCCAATATTAGCCTGATCTGAAATTTCATCACATCACATATCTTGCTCACAGTTCTCAGTCAAGAATGGCAGCATTTTCAGGATTCAAGCTTGTAGTCTCAGTCAACACTGCACTCACCTGGGAGCCATGCATGACTGCTGATATAACCCTAAAATTAATTATTTGGTTTATCTGGCAATGACTCATAAACTAAAATACACTTCCAAAGTATTTTTCTACCAGCCATAAAACAGATGATGATTATTTATTTAAATTTCCATTGATTTTCCACATATTTGGGCAAATACCTCATAGTGACCAATCTCATTTCTTTTATTCTCTAACATATATTTTCAGTCACATTTGAAAAGATAAAGTTGCTTTATTATATACTACAACATAAGAAAAACAAACTGAAATTATTTTTTATGGCTTACTTTTACATTTTCAAATTGTAAGAGTTGTTACATGCATGCCATCACAATGATTATGCAGGCTCCATTACTGCATCTTTAAAACTCATAAAAATTTTTTTATATAAGCTGTATAACAACATAAGCAAACTAAGTTAAGATTTTATTTTATTTTTAGATTTGTTTAATATTCATTTAATAGTATTTTAAATCATTACAACTGCAGATATGAGGGTTTTCCTATTTTTGGCTAAAATCCATTTTTTTAAGTGGCTGGAAGGGTAATTTTTGAGAACAGTCTAACGCTGTACTCACATGCAACTGTTTTTTCGTTCGACCAAAAAAATATGCGGTTTCAAAGAAAACCTGCAAATATAGACTATTATTGAGGATCCCTGATCCTGCACTGTGTGAAGGACTGGTGTGAGTTCCAGAAGTGTTCGGAATAAACCAGGTTAGGCAAAGGAAGTTGGTTTAATAATTTATTACAGATGAGCCAATGACTATAGCAATTAACAATAAAATAAATAAGTTGGCCAGAGGAGAAGCAGTCATAAGCTGGCAGAAAAAGGTGGAAGACAATTCGGAGTCTGGGGTCTTGCGGCAATATCCTTGCTGGAATATTCATAGTTGTCCAGGTTCTTCCATAATCCGTTCAACAAAAACAGAATTCTTCACATTTATACCTAATATAAATGTCTGTGACATCATCACTACATCAGAAATCGACATGTTCGAGTTGTCGTAGCAGCTATACATGTTACATCAGTTACATTACCATAGGTACAGGATGTACAGGTACAGGATGTGTTATGTCACAACTGGTTGTGTCATGTATTGTATTGAACCTGCCCTTAAAATGTAACTATAACTAATTCAAATGCTTTCTTTCTTTATGACTTTTTATGCTTTTTTTCTCTGTATATTTTACATTTGTATTAAAATACAAATTAAACCTGGGGAACTATTATTACAATTTACATAATAAATGTATTATTTATTCTGAACGTGCATAACAGACTCGATCAGCTTTCTGACTCGTGATAAGGGAAAGTCCCTGAATAGCATATATGAATGCCAACCAATAAGATTAAAGATAAACTACCCAGTTATAGATCAATGAACAAATGACATTCGCTGGACACACACAAACCCTCATTTCGCCAGTTTAATGCTAAACGGCTAACGCCAACGATTTCACAACATAACCTTGTCAAAATTACAATATATACTGTACAAATGCTTATTTTTGACTAATGCTTTCATGATATTAAATACTACATTCCTGCTTAAATTTTGTAGTGTATTATATAATAATTTAGAAGTATAATTTTTATCTGTGCAATTTTATATAGTTTATGGCAGAAAACACACAGAGGAACTTTTTTAGGGCCAAATGTGGTGATTTTTTTAATAGTAGATACAATATGGGTAAATTATACAGTAGTGTGCAGTGAAGTTAATACACCACCATTTTTGTCTAAAATTGTTCCTAATAAAAATAAGTCAAAATTAGTTCTCTATAATTTTTTGGTGAAAATGTATTGAACAATGCTATTGTAGACAATAAGAACCAAAAAAAATATTCTGACTAGAATACTTAGGTGAAAGTATTGCTAATAAAGAAAAACACGAAAAAAAATATTTCTGAAAAATTGAAAGGTGTCGCTTTTTTTTTTTACTTTTGCATAGCATGAGTGAACTTCGAACCATATGGAATGGGTTAGCAAGCGAAGAATTAAAAGTCTGTGAACAAGAAAGCCTGAAAGTTTTGTAATCAAAGTAAAGAGTGGCCACACTAAATATTGAATTTTTTTCTCTCAAAAAATACTGTTATTTTTGTTTTTACTTTACATTGGTGTTTATTTACTTATTCTCATCAATATGATCCAATATTACACAAATTAAATACTTGAATAGTCCTTGGTTTCTGATTCATTGTCATTTTGTTATAGTGTATAATCATTACTGCATCACTGTACTTAATAATTTCTTCCCTAACTAAACCATTCCATATGGTTTGAAGTTTATTTATGCTATGCAAAAGTAGAAAAAATAAATAAAATCTGCTACGCCTTTCAAGTTTTTAAACTGTTGTATGTCATTTTTTTAGGTTTTCTCATGAATTTTGCCATTCGTGAGAATTTAACTGAACTGTTTAATGCCAGTGAAAACAGAATTTAAGTCAGACAGTCCAAAGTTCTACAGGAAGAATCCAGAGAAACAAACTTCCGTTCACAGCACACAAAAATCTGAAAATGAATCCACAGATAAGAACTCTTACTGTTCTTAATGGCAGAAACAAGAACTCCACAAGAGGTGAACCAGGACAACCAATTAATCCAAATAAGGAACAGCTGATTAGCAAGCAATTAGACACAGCTGAAGTCATATAACAAAAAAAAAAAATATAACATAATTGGATCTATGAGAAAACCCAACCCAAGACATCTGGTGGTCATACAAATTCAAAAATATATAATAAAAAAAAGGGCTGTTCTGACAGGTCTGGCCTACCCAAAATCATTTTAGAACAAGCCTTCTTATAAGAGATAATAGGTCAAGGTCACTTACCCATGGTAAAATAAAGTTTCAAACTAATGATTGAGATGGCAAAAATTTACATGATTAATACAATCCAATTTAGTGAAAACACTTTACAAGTTTCCTCCTTGAATCGCCACCTTAATGTGGTGGAGAAGTTTGCGTGTCCTAATGATCCTGGGAGCAATGTGTCGGGGGCATTATGCTCCTGGTAGGGTCACCCAAGTCAAACAGGTACTAGATAAAGGTCCAAACTAAGCACGGTTCACAAGACCTCTATGAGTAAAATTAAATCAAGGACACAGATTCCCTTGCCCGGACGCGGGTTACCGGGGTTACCGGGGTCCTCCCCCAGGTGCAGTCTAGGTGTTTAGGGGTTCTGGTTTGGTGGCCATAGGATCTCGGCTCTGCTTTTTGCAGATGACGTTTTGTCTTCATCGTGCCAGGACCTTCAACTCTCACTGGAGCGATTCGCAGCTGAGTGTGAAGCGACTGGGATGAGAATCAGCACCTCCAAGTCCGAGACCACGGTCCTCAGTCGGAAAAAGGTGGAATGCATCCTCTGGGTCTGGAATAAGGTCTTGCCCCAAGTGGAGGAGTTCAAGTATCTCGGGGTCTCGTGGTGAAGAGGGAGCTGAGCCAGAAGGCAAAGCTCTCAATTTACCAGTCAATTTACGTTCCTACCCTCACCTATGGTCATGAGCTTTGGGTAGTGACCAAAAGAACAAGACTGCGAATACAAATGGCTGAAATGAGCTTCCTTCGCAGGGTGGCAGGTCTCTCCCTTAGAGATAGCGTGAGAAGTTCTGTCATCCGGGAGGAGCTCGGAGTAGAACCGCTGCTCCTTCGCTTTGAGGTGACTCGGGCATCTGATTAGAATGCCTCCCGAACGACAAATTACACTATCACCAAGTTGTCAGTGCTGTCCTCCCAGTGGAGCTAACTGGGTTATCAAAGGCCAGCCATGTCTCGCACTGTGTGTGGTGAGACATGAAAATGAACATTTGCTTACTTTCACAAAGAGTAGGCTGCATTGCCGCAGTATGTTTTTGCCTAACAATGGCCAGGCGGCTGTTCAGGGTGTACTCTGCCCTCACCAAGAGTCGGCTGAGATTGGCGCCAGCCTCCACACAACCCTAATTAGGATTAATCGGTACAGAATTAATTAATAATATAATAATGAATAATAATATATACATTCAAATTATTTTCCTCTGCAATATGTTCTTTCCATATCAGATCAGTACATAATTACAAGGAAGAGATTTTTAATAATTAAACCAGGGTATTTCTTATAAATTTTGGATGCACATAAAAGACTAGATCAGGTTTTAAAATCCCTTATTATACCAGCTCTAGACTCTTTAACAGCTCCAAGTTTGTTTGGGGGTCTCAATAATCAGAAATGGGTGCATTTAATGAGTGGACATCTTGCCTACATAAAGCTCAGCAAAAACGCATTCTGGAGTGGAACCTTGACCATGCCTCGACTGTCACATTATGATCAATGATTGAATATCTGCAGCAGGAGGCATTTAATGCCCTTTACTGGCCTGTGTATTCACTTCATTTGTCACCCATCAAAACACTTGTGGGATCAACTTGGACGCAGAGTATCAGGCTGAGTCCCAACATGGTAGTTATTTACACTGTTCAAGTGATGTATGAAATTGAAATATACAGTTTTAATAATTTAATTGACCATTTCGAAAAAATTATTCTTCATTCATTCATTTTCTGAACCGCTTATTCCTAATTAGGGTTGCGGGGAGGCTGGCGCCCATCTCAGCCCACTCTGGCGAGGGCGGGGTACACCCTGGGCAGCTCGCCAGGCCATCGAAGGGCCATCAGTCACACAACCATTCGCACTCACACTCACACCTAGGGGTGATTTGGAACAGCCGGATTAGCCTACTTAGGAGAACACGCAAATGGAAAAAAAATTACTATAGTTTGCTCCCTACAGACCTGTTTCATGGTTGCCCAGGGGATTCCCCTGATGAGTGGGCAACCACGAAACAGGTCTGTAGGGAGCAAACTGTAGTCATTTTTTCCCTTATACCACATACTTAGCTCTACTTTACTGTATCGAGCACTGTCTTACAGAAAATCGACTAAGGATTTTTTATATATATATTTATTTATATATATATATATGCCCACACACACACACACACACTATTATTCATTTGCCGAACAACTAAATCCTACTAAGGATCTCAGCCAGCACTAGGCAAAGGAGGGGTACACCCTTAACAACTCACCAGACCATTGCAGGGCCAACACACACACAACCATTTATACTCACACTCACCTCTTATAGCAATTTGCTACAGACAATTAGAATAATGTACATATCTTTGGATTGATGTAAGGAAACTGTAGTACCCAGAGGAAACCCATGCAAAAGCAGGGAACACATGCAAACTCCGCGCAAAAACCCCCAAGGTTGGGACTTAAACCCAGGACATGCTGAGAGTCAGACATGCTACACCACCCTATACAATAAATGTGTGATAAATATTACGAGGTTGAGTTTCTTAGCCAAGTTATGCGATCATAGGCAGGGCTGTAGTGGAACTACACGTGAGTATACGTATACTCACTAATTTTAGATAGCATGTAGGGGGTACGCTGTTATTATGCCTGGTGTGATCGTTGGTCAATGTAAACGTTTGACAAGTGAAGTAATTTCTATATATAATCCTCCGTTACTGACTTATGTGAGCATGTCACAGTTAGGTTTCCGTAATCTAGGTGGCATGTATATGTTGAGTACAGTTGTCATTGTGATGTCTGAGTGACGTGGTAAACTTGCCACCGTGTTTAAACAGGGGAAAACATTGCTTTCCGAGTTTAAAGGCAAATGCGCGTTCTCTGCTCTTCCGCCTCGTTTTTTTTTTTGTGAGAGTACAAGTCAATGTTCACTAAGCATGATCTAAATGTCTTATCGATATCAGGACGGGTTGGCTCCTTTGGGGCAATATATAGAGAAATTATCGCTGGTAGGGTTGGACGTTTGCCCATACAGGCTTTCAGCTGAGGTCCGGCCCCGGGGTCTCTTCCCGGCTTCCACACCAGGTAGGCGTTCGGGAGGCATTCTTATCAGATGCCCGAGCCATCTCAACTGGCTCCTCTCAACACAAAGGAGCAGCGGTTCTACTCCAAGTTCCTCCCGGATGACAGAACTTCTCACCCTATCTCTAAGGGTGAGACCTGACACTCTGCGATGGAAGCTCATTTCAGCCGCTTGTATTCGCAACCTTGTTCTTTCGGTCACTACCCAAAGCTTGTGACCATAGGTGAGGGTGGAAACGTAAATTGACTGGTAAATTGAGAGCTTTGCCTTCTGGCTCAGCTCCTGCTTCACCACAAAGGACTGGTACAAGCTCCGCTTTACAGCAGAGGCTGCACCGATCCGCCTGTAAATCTCCCGCTCCATCCTTCCCTCACTCGTGAACAAGACCCCGAGATACTTGAACTTCTTGAACTCCACTTGGGGCAAGACCACATTCCCAACCCGGAGGGTGCATTCTACCTTTTTCTGACTGAGAACCATGGTCTCGGACTTGGGGGTGCTGATTCTCATCCCAGTCGCTTCATACTCAGCTGCGAATCGCTCCAGCTCGATGAAGCCAAAAGGACAACGTCATTCGCAAAAAGCAGAGACGAGATCCTATGGACCCCAAAACCAGAATCCCTCAACACCTTGCCTGCGCCTAGAAATTCTATCCATAAAAATTATGAACAGAACCAGTGACAAAGGGCAGCCTTGGGGGAGTCCAACCCCCACCGAAAATAAATTCGACATGTTGTTACCAATACGGACCAAGCTCTGGCTCCGGTAATAGAGAGACCGAACCGCCTGTAGCAATGGGTCCGGTATTCCATATTCCCGGAGCACACCCCACAAGATAGCACAAGCGACAGGGTCGAAAGCCTTCTCCAATCCACAAAGCACATGTGGACTGGTTGGGCAAACTCTAATGCCCCCTTCAGGATCCTGTAGAGTGTGTAGAGTTGGTCAAGAGTGCTGCGGCCGGGACAAAAACCACAAGAACCTCCTGAATCCGAGGTTTAACTATCGGGTGGATCCACCTCTCCGGTACTCCTGAATAGACTCGGGTAGGCTGAGGAGTGTGATTCCACGATAGTTGGAACACACCCTCTGGTCCCCATTCTTAAAAAGGGGAATGTTGTACCTCCTGATGTTGTAGAGATGTGTCAACCAAGACAGTCCTACCACATCCAGAGCCTTGAGGTATTCAGGCCGGATCTCATCTACCCCCCGAGGTTTTAACTACCTCGGTGACCTCAGCCCCAGTGATAGGCAGACCCCCCCTCTGAACCCCCAGGCTCTTCTTCTTCCTCAGAGGGCGTGTTGGTGAGATTGAGGAGGTCCTCGAAGTATTCCTTCCACCTCCTGATGACATCCTCAGTTGAGGTGAGTAGCTCCCCACTTCCACTGTAAACAGTGTTTGTGGAGTACTGCTTCTCCCTCCTGAGGTGCCGGATGGTGGTCCAGAACCTTTTCGAGGCCAACCGATAGTCTTTTTCCAGGCCCTCACTGAACTCCTCCCACACCTGAGATTTTGCATTGGCAACAGCCCGAGCTGCAGCACGTTTTGCCTGTCGATACCTGTCCGTTGCCTTGGGAGTCCCACAGGCCAAAAGGACCTCCTTCTTCGGCTTGACAGCCCCCCTCACTGCAGGTGTCCACCACCTGGTTCGGGTTGCCTCCATGGCAGGCACAAATGACCTTCCGGCCACAGCTCTGGGCTGCCGCCTCAATAACACTATATCTAGTTGGTATCTCTCAACCTCACGCACCAGCTCAGGCTCCTTGCCCACCAGAGAGGTGACATTCCATGTCCCAAGAGCCAGAGTCAGTAGCCAAGGATCGGTCCGGCAGAACCCATGCCTTCGGCTGCTACCCGAGTATAAGTGTTATACATAATTAATTTATTTGATGACAATTTCATCTTTTGCGCTTACATGTACAGGTGAAACTCGAAAATTAGAATATCATGCAAAAATTTATTTATTTCAGTAATTCAACTTCAGAGGTAAAACTAAGATATTATATAGACTCAGTACATTCATAGTGAGATATTTCAAGCTTTAATTTGTTATACTTTTGATGATTATTCCTTACAGCTTATGAAACCCCCAAATCCAAAAAAAACATGATTATACTTTTCAGAGGGCTGACATTTCTGCATTTAAAATCCTTTTTTTTTTAAATTTCATGTAATATAATTTTCAGAGATTTTGGATTTGGGGTTTTCATAAGCTGTAAGCTATAATCATCAAAATTATAAAAAATAAAGGCTTGAAATATCTAATTTTGAATGTATTGAGTCTATATAATATCTTAGTTTCACCTTTTGAGTTGAATTACAGAAATAAATGAACTTTTGCAGGATATTAGAATTATTCTAGTTTCATTTGTATATGACCACAGCTATAATGTAGGTTAAAGTTGGTGTACACTTTCTACACCATATATGTCATATTACATGCTGTAAATTGTCACTAAATAACATCTACAGCACTAAAATTCTCAAAAATTTTCCTGTGGAAAGGGGAACATACCTACACCCACCCACACCCGCTACAACACGCTACTTTACGCTGCTACGCACGCACCCTCTACTTTACGCTGCTACGCAACCTCATAGTTTACCCACTTATTTTTTTACCACTACAGCACTGATTATAGGGAGTAATAAAATCCCAAACAAAATAAAAAACGACAACATAAAAATAAATTACATTTACTACAATAACTAAATTTAAATAACTAAAATTGTTTTAATATACTAACTCACTCAGATTTTAGTAAACACTTTATCCTGGTTATGGTCAGGGGAGATCTCAAGCCTTACCCAGAAAAACTGGGTGTAAGGCATGAACACACCCTGGATGGGACACTGGTCATTTGCAGGGCACCATGCGCACCCTCAGTGAGGTGAAACTGAGAACCCTGAGGAAATCTCAACAGACACAGGGAGAACATAACACCAAAGTTGTTTACAAACAGTAACTCAAGCTCAGGATCAAACAGGGGACTCTGAAGCTATAGACAGGAAATACAACCCACTGAACAATGGTGCAATGTGATATGTTTATGAAGATTTTCACATGCTAGTCTGTTATGCTAGTACTTGCTAGCATGTGTAGCATATCATTACAATTTTGTAATGTATATTTGCATATAAAGTTATGCTCAAAAGAAAAAGAAAGCTTTAAAACATATCAGATTATTAGTCATTAGATCATTAGTCACCATGAGCAAATCTCTAATGTTATGGTATATAATATGGCCATATGTGCGTTCATGTCTGCTCTTTGCCGTTGTGTTGTGGGTCAGATGAAGGTTAAATTCATTCCAAATGTGACTGAGTCTGGCACAATGAGTCACAGTGACCAAGAGTTAGCATACAATTTAAAAGAGGAGACTCTAAGCTTTAAAATAAAACAAATGTGGTGGTAATATCTTGAAAACTGACCAAGTTATGGCAAAATAACGTTTGTGATGAGACGCCTATAAATTCCACAGAAAATGGAGAAAAACGCCTGTAAAGTTTATGCTCAATTCTCATGAAACTGCCTTCAAAAGTCCTCAGCAACCAATGGGTTACATCCCTGCTATCGACTCCAAACCTGGCAGAGGCCTTTATTACATCATTGGCAATAATATAAACATATATTTAATGTTCATATATTTAAATAGATTTCCTGTTTTATATTGTTCCACTAGAATCACGTGTTCCCACTCGTTCTGTTTCCCCCTTTCTCAACCCTGACTGTATCGCAAACTTACGCACATGGTGGGGTTTTCTGAAAAGAAATTTTGAGAAGCGAAATAAAATGCTCACCTGCTTTATGGCCTCTCATACATACAGTACACCTTTGCTTTCGTGTACTGTGATAGAATTGACTTAATGTCGAAGAGTTTAAAACCAGGAACACGTCCGGGTAGGACCAAACCGTTCGGTTCAGCAAAGCTGACTATGAAGGTAACAACACGAGTGCACTGCGCGATTTGCGTCACAGCAACAGCACGGTTTGTGTAGAACTTTCTTTCGTATGCGATTGGCTGAAAATTAACGTGACGTCACCGTAGATGCCAAAAAAAAGAAAGAGGGAAGTCCGAGGTTTATTTTTATATGCACGTAATGGGGGTTTCCCCGACGAAGCGCTGACAAAAATGAGTTCAATTTAGATAGGTAGGTGGTGGTTGTCTTCTTGTTTTTGTGCATTTTAGCATTCATTTACCTTGTTATGGCTTTGGCAGGTGAAAATATAGTTTGTTTCCTACTGAAATTTACCAAAAAAAAATTGTAAATCGATAAAATTACACTATTTCACATAAATTGGCCTATATCTAGAAATCACTACCTGCAACTTCCGACTCATTTTGCCAGATCACAAATATGTTCAGAAGAGTTGAGGAAAGGATTCTGTGCAGGACATGCAAAACTTTCCATTTTATCTAAGCAAATTAAAGCTGCATCCAAATACTGGGTATATACTGCAGTTGGTTGTACCTACTATTGAAGTTACCACTATGAGTATTTGAGGGAGTAGTAACAACACGATTAATGTATTCTACCATTGTCTTACTTGTCCTCTGACCCGGATGTTTCTAGCATTAGCAGTAGCTTAACACTAGGTAAGAAGTGTAACTTTAGGTCAGCTTATAGTTTACCAAACAAATTTATTTAGGCTCCTTTAAGCTATCAACTTTTCTACCCATTTTTAATAGAAATGTACAGAGGCTTTGACATCCTGGAACTCATTTGGTCCTGCTTAGTTCCAGCAAAAGGAAATCATCTACAACACTACACAATCAGCTGGGTGCTTCCAACTCTTACTTGACTTGTACTTCCAAAGGTAACAGGAAGCACACAGGAATTTTTTTTACATGGAAGTTCAGCAGGCAGCACTGTGTCCTGGGCACAGGCATTTCTGTGTGGAGTTTGCATGTTTTCCCTGTGCTTGCCTGGGTTTCCACCAGATTTCCACCCACAGTCAAAAAACATGCACATTAGGACTAGGAAAAGTTTGTTCTAAATTGCCCCTATGTGTGGCTGTGTGAGGGGCAGTGGTGGCTTAGTGCTATGGTGATGGGTTAGTGATCCGAAGGTCAGCCGTTCAATCCCGCTGTCACCACTGTTGGGCCCTTGCGCAAGGCACTTAACCATCAAGTTATCACTTGTGTAAAATTATAACTATAAGTCGCTCTGGATAAGAGCGTCTTCCAAATGCTGTAAATGTAAATGTAGAATGAATGGTACCGTTGTCTTCACTGTGGCCTCCCAAAGACCCAAGTAGAATGATTCATTGGTTCAGCAAATGAGTGGACGTTCACTAAAATTTGATACCTCTGTCCAATAGTATTTACTATCTTTTTAAATTTCCCAATAGATTCATCTTCAACTGTGACATGCATTCTGAGATATAATGTTGTCTATGTATGTTTATGTTAGCCAAACTGAACATTTGTGTTTTGTAAATGCTGATGTGTGTGTGTGTATGTGTGTGTGTGTGTGTTGTTATTGAATGCTAACCGCTAGTAAATTATCAAGTGAGTGCAAGGCACTGTAGTGATGCACAGAAACTCTCTTAAAATACAACTGTACAGACAAATTAACATGAAATTGTCAGGCAGGGAAAAGCCCTAGGGTAAAGCCTGTGGACAGACTGACCCGTCGTCCATTTCTTTTTATTGTAACTGAATGAGAAGATTTTTTGTCCTAAATTATAGGTATGGGTTGGCTCTCTAGTGCTTATAACTATTAAACAATATTTTTATGATATTCTTAGTCCCTGACCTCATGAACTAAAATGAGAATATGTGAGTCACTCTGAATAACAGCGTCTGCTAAATTATGTATATGTAACAATGGTATTTTCCATCTGTATAAAAGTGCAGTAATCCATGCATATTATATGATTTGAAGTCGATATCTTATTATGTGTAAAAAATTTGACACAATAAAGAACTAACTAGAAGACAAGAAAAACTACCTTCTTCCACAAAAATCTCTTCGTATCCAGGTTGATAAATGAGACACAGTGTTTGTAATATTATAATGTTACAAGGATCTGCTACTGAACCCTGGAGTGAAATTACATGGTACATTTATTTCAACAGTCAAAATCTTTTAAATGGTTTCCACTTAAAATGATCAGTGCTGTACAGAAGGATGGATAGATTTCTTTGTCCAGCCAACATTTAGACACTACTGAGTGAAAGAGGGAGCATGAACCATGGTGAAGAATCGAGAAACTCTTGAGAGGAAACTATGGGGCTGAGCTGCAGCTGGCTGCAATAGGAGCGCAAACATAATTATATGAGCTGAACTGAGAGGGGCTACTTACTGTGGCAAGCAGGAAGACACATGCTGAGGTTCAATCTCTCTAGTTGTTCCTTTAATCAGAACTCGCTTCAACCAAAGACACATCGGCAAACACCTTAACTGTTCAGTGATTATTACCAAACCTGACTTTTCAATACAGGATGACTTCATTCAGGGGACGGAAATTATTGATCAAGAGAAGCACTGGCATATAATTTGACTAAAAAACTGTAAACATCAGTTATTTGTTGTATTGCAGAGGCACAGGAATACATACTTACATTATCATATATGCAGAGGTGTCATGCATAAATTATTATTTTCACTTCCTTTAGACACACACACACACACACACATATTGGTCTAACAAGCCTTGTGAGGATCCTTCAATATAATGCAGCTAATCTGTGCTTTGCTTACCAGTGCTTAAATCTTACTCTAACATTAACATTATATCAGTGCATGTAGGTCCTATCGGACCCTCAGATACTAGTATCCTTAAAGGGACATTGGTCCCCACCAATATATAAAAACACACACACTAACACTCACAAATGCCTCACGACCCCGTACAACGAATCAGCATGCTAATTTTACACACCCACACAGCAAATGAAAATATTCTCTTCATGTAATGCTCCATGCCACACACGCACACACACACACACACACACACACAAATTATAACAGGGCAGCCCACACAATGGCTAGCTGTACATCAAAGAAAATGTACCCAATGAAATCAGAGGAAAGCTGGGTTAGAGCCTCCAAATTTCCTCACAGGTAGAATTGTTAAAGTATGGTTGTACAGTGGTACACCTGTCAGACAGCCGCTGGTCAGGCCTCTGCTCCTTTGTAAGTCCATAAAATGTCAAACCAACCGACTACTGGTTAATAGCATGCATATGGTAAGAGCTACTTACTGCCTCCGCAGTGTAGATGTGCTAGTGGTTCCAGTGCTATCGTTCCTCTCCAGCCTTCCCCTTTCCTTCTCCACAGGAGCCGAACCACACGATAGGCCTCGACTCAGCCTGGTGTGGGTCCTCCGAGCAGGGCCAGGGACCGTAGATGATGGCACATTACTGTTGCTGTTGTGCTGGACGACGCTGGCGTTGTGGTTCGTCAAAGACGAAGGTCCACTTGACTTTGAGTTCTGTTCATGATTGTGGTTCGGCGTGGTGTTCTCAGTTCCAGGTTTCCTGTCCAAGCGGAGATCCTGGTTCTCCTGGTTGACTCGGTCGAGCTGTGTCTCGAGCTCCTCGATGCGCCGCCGTTGCGTCTCTAGGAGCTTGGCCTGGTTCTCGATGATGTTATTGAGCTCAAGGAGGTACTCCACAGCCCGGCTAGGGCTGTCTGGGTTTGACTCCATGGCCCAGGGATTAGTGCCAAAGATGAGGTCACCTTTTAAAAGTGTAACTTTCTGTCCTCCCCCCCCCCACTGAATTAGTCAAGTGGGGGGGTTGATAAAATAAAAGATTATCAGTGGAAAAGTAGGAGGGTGATTTTATGGACTCTGTTGTACAAAACAACTATGACTGTTCAACCAAACGGCCCACAGTTACAGTTCGGGTCATTTTGGATATTGTAGCAAAATCTGAACATATCTTCAGCGAAGATGTAAAGTCAATAGGGAGTTTCACATCTTCTCAGATGTGCACATTTCGGCTTCCTCGAAAAATATATGACATAAAAACATTTTTAACAATGTACTCTTTCAGCAACGATATCCATTTATGTCTGAAGAAGAACAGAAAGGAAATGTTGAGAATGACTAATGTTCAAGACACAAGAGAAAAGATCAGGAAAAGTCAGTCCACCATTTGGAGCTTTGCTCCCACACTCAGAGTAAACAATCCTGAGAAAGCCGTAAACAAAAACAACAATGTTTCTGAACAGGCTTTCAGCCTTCATTAAAAAAAGAAAAAACATTTAATGATATAATTAATTGAGAAACAGATTATCAATTCATATAAACAAGAAATTAAAAAATAAAAATCACAAAGACTGTAAGAGAGGTGTAATAAAAGTTTTACTCACAAAATAGTGTTGTTTTGTTTAGTTATTTTTTTTTACATTGTATGCTTAGATTTAAGTGTCCCGTTGACCCAAAAAATATAGAAGGAAAAACACGTTTAAAATGTCCTGTGGGCTACTTACAATGCTTCATTTCTCCTCTTCACCCCATGGTAGAAGTTTGCTCCTGTGTGCCGCGCGCGCATAACGTTTTTTTTTAATCCAGCACGCGCTTCCCGCCCTTTTCCTCTGAGGTAACTTGTATTGAAGTCATTCTGGCACGCGCGCCCACGTTTCGTCTTGCGCCAGGTTGATATAACCGTCAAAAAACGAATAAACCGATTTATTCATTTAAAAATAAAGTGAGCAAATAATGGAGTCTGAAGAAATTACACAAATAAGCGTCGGAATGATCAAAAGTTCTGTCAGTCAGTCGGCGGGTCGTGAATTAGGAAATTAAAATACCTTTTTTTTTTTACCATTCACTCACCTTATGCATAAACAGTTCTCACTCCGGTGTGATTTTGCTAACCCGAGCGATAAGCAGGTCCTTGAGATCCTCACTTACACACACACACACACTGCGGAGAAGGGAAGACGTGGAGGGAGGAAAAAAGGGGGAAACCCACGACGCTAATAACGCGGTTCCTCAGAGTCACGATTCATGAAGCTTCTTGCCAGGTGCATCTCTCACACTGCTCCGCTCCGCTCTACTCTACTCTACCTACGCGCATGCGCATGAGATTCACCGCTACCGCTGGTCAAGCTGTCCGTTTCCGCGCTGTGATGAGCCGAAGAACATCATCAAACGTCCAGAAAAAGTTTGAGGCGTTACACGAAGAAGTGTCTCAGGGGCAGACCTTAGGAAAGTCCGCTGAAATTATGTAATGAAATATATTCCAGACACAGGCAGACAGTAGCGACTGAGATGGACAGTGATGATAATGGAATGTAGTCTCTCTCTCTCTCTCTCTCTCTCTTACACACACACTCACACACTCACACTCTCTCTCTCACACACTCTCTCTGTCTCTTACACCCAAACACACTCTCACACACACACACACTCAGACTCTGTCTCTCTCTCTCTCTTTTATCTACCCATTTTTCTTTGCCATTCTCACAGTCATTTTCTGTTGTCCTGTTTGTGTTCTTTCTTTCTATT
>JBCNYG010000012.1:9888391-9898442 GCA_039654305.1 Porochilus rendahli | reverse complement strand
TGTTTGGGTGGGTTTAGGATGTGTTTGTTGTGGTTATCGATTATTTGTTTGGTGTTATTCATGCAGCTGTAGCTGACTTTGATAGTTAGCGGTTGTAGGGATGAAACTGTAGTCATTTTTTCCCTCATACCCCATATAGAGCTCTACTTCACTGTATTGAGCACTGTTACAGAAAATCGACTCAGGACTTCATTTATAAATCTATATAAAATCAATAATTATTAACTACTAGTAAATATTGTTTATTTATGTTTATATATATTTTTTAAGATGTGTGTGTTTGTACAATAAATATATTTATTTATGTGTTTAATAATTTTTTTCCTTCTTAGGCAGAAACCTCCTCCTGTAAAAGAGTCTCGCCCGTCTCCCCCTACCTGGCTTCAGCGAGACCTTCGTGTGCGCTTCATAGATAAAACCTTCAAAGGAGGCAAATACTACAACCTGAAGGTAACGCTTCACTCCTTCCACCAGAATCACTGCTAGCTCCCACTTTAGCAAAACCGCCGCACGTCGCACTGATGCTACCGCATCATAAAGCCGTGTACGTCTCGGTGCGCTTGTGTTGTGTTTAGATGAGAATCGAGGACGTCCTCACGCCACACGTTTGCGTCTGTCGCACAGGTGAAGGGCGACTGCTGGATGGTAAGATATGACTTTTTGTTTAAGGAAAATACATTCGGTTGTTTAACCTAAAAGGATAACGCGGCCCAGTGACGCATGTTTTATCCGTTTGTTTCCTGTTGCCTTTTTCATCCATCAGATATCAAACAGACGATGCTTGAGACCATCGTGCCCAAAGGTGATGCAGACTCCATAATGGTGGTGCTGGGAGAGCATAGAGGGCAGGTAGATATCCATAAACACTGTAATGCAGGAATACATCGTGACCTTAGAATGTTACGGTTGTGTCCGATATTTGCGAGTCATAAAATTCAGTGAAGTCAAAAAGCTTTTGAAGCATTTTGTTGTAAACGGTATCGTATTTTTTTTTCTCTCCTAGTAGAACTAAATGCAAATGAAATGACACTGGGCTAAAAGTAGCTCCATGAACTCCTCGCTTCATTTCTTCCCTTTAGCTTCTCACTGGCTTCTCTCTTGTGCTTTGCTTTTTCTAGCACATTCATTCTATACCAATTAATTTTTTATTAGTTTGTACCACACAGGAGCTACACAATCTGACTGGTAAGTTATAACGGGATTAAAAACATTATTCGGGGTGGATAACGCTTGAATCATAACGAGGGTCAGTTGGAGCAGGCGGTGTTATCATTACCATGCTCTAAAGTGGAACCAGTTATTTTTCTATTTAAAAAAGTATTTTAAAAGAACCACCTTAAGCTATAATCTGATCATTACACCGACTAACGTTTTAAATATCCGAAATTACTAACCACTTCGGTAAAATCAAATTAGGTTTTATATTACTACTAAAGTAAATTTTAATAGGTCTCAGTACTACTACTAATTAACTGTAAGTCTTCCAGGGACGACGTGTTGATTTTGTGAAACTGTGGTTGGAAAGTTGAGTTGTTGAGGATTACTGCTAGTTACGATGTTCCGCTCCAGCCTTGGTTGCCAGGCACCTCAATAATAATTACAAATTTAAAATGAATTAGTGTTACTAGCTCTTCGGAACAATCACGTTGGACATCAGCGCTTCCTTCCGGCAACAGCAGTCCATGCCACTCATCAAAGTATGTGGAAGCGTCGTCAACACGTGCAAATGTGCACGAAATATGTGTTTAGGTGCAATTAAAACTAAAGCGCGTTTGTGTGTGTGCAGGTGGGCCGTATTTTGAAGCGTGATAAGGAGAGGTGTAGGGCCATGGTGCAGCTGGAGCGCTATGAAGAGAAGGTCTTCACTTTGGACTACGACTCTATTTGCCATTATGTGGGAGATCACTAACAGACACTTCTCACAAAAAACGGTGACCAAAAACAACCGTCTCGGGTCGCCCCTCAAGGCGATAACTACAGCCAGTTCTGCATTGATTAACTTAGGCCTCCCATGGGTCATGTGAATGTTGTCCCTACCATGAGTCTGGAATTTCACTTATAGCGTAATGTGTTTAAATCTGGAAGAAAAAACCCTCTTGTGACAGGAAACAGCCTGTTTGAGGTGCGGTGTGGGACGTTTTTCACTGTCAGCTGTACAGAATGATGGTATCACCTTGTTGATGCAGACTGTTTGTAGTTTGTAGACTGTTTGTAGATTTTTGTACGTGTGCCATAACTGCCATATTGGATGTATTTTAATAATAAAAGTGTATTATTGATCATTGGGTTGACGTGGTGGTTATACACGATAAAATATATCAGTCTAGACGACACTTTAAAATCAGAACACTTTTTTATCCTGGAGGAAATTGTGTGCACAAAGGTGCACTGAGGGAAACGCTCCAATCCAATATCCAGCCGTCTCCATTGTACGATCACGTACTGGGCTGACAGGCGTCACATTTGGTGTGATGCTCTGTTTTATTCCGTACAACTCATTGTTTGGTGTGGGGGGTTGTTTTAATGCTTTTCTGTTATTTGAGTTACTGGATTCTGCTTGAATTCCTATTTCAGTTACCGGAGCCTTCTTTAGTGGTTGTTTTAGTTACCGGAGCCTTCTTTAGTGGTTATTGTAGTTACTGGAGCCCTTCTGAGTAGATATTTGAGTTTCCAGAGCGTTCTTAAAGGGGTATTTGTATTACCGAAGCTTTCTTGAATGGTTTTTTCAGCCTTCAGTGGTTATTTGAGATACCAGAGCACTTTTTTGAGAAGTTTCGGAAGCCTTCTTTTTGATGTCCTGGAGTCTTAATGAGTTCTGAGTTACAGGAACTTTCTTCAGTGGTTAATCTGGTTACCAGAGCCTCTTGAGTAGATATTTGAGTTACAGGAGCTTTCTTGAAGGGTTGTTTTTAGGTACTGGAGCCCTTTTGAGTAGATATTTGAGTTACTGTAGCTTTCAGTGGTTATTTGCTTTTCCGCAGCCTTCTTGATGTGTTATCTGAGTTACTGGAGCCTTTTTAAGGGGTTGTTTTAGTTACCGGAGCCCTTTTGAGTAGATATTTGAGTTACCAGAGCTTTCTTAAAGGGTTATTTGATTTACCTGATCTTTCTTGGGTGGTTATTTGATTAAACGGCGCCTTCTCCAGGGGTTATATGCGTTAACAGAGCACTTTTGAGTGGCAGTTTCTGAAGCATTCTTGGGGGTTATTTGATTTTACCAGAGATTTCTTGAGTGATTATGTTGATTTGATTTCAGTATACTGTATAAATCCTACAAGGGAAATCTTCACTCAGTCCACTTACCTGTCACAAGCAACATTCACATGTACCAGCAATCCTAAAGGTGATATTAGTACAGCTAAACCTCAGCTGTTTATTTGTGTAAAACAAAACAATAACTCAACAAACCAGAAAACTGAACATTTGCATTTAAAATGATCCTAAACATTACAGGTACAGCAGTTAAGAGGTGCTGCAATTACTGCTGTACTACAAGACATATAATACACAGTTATACATTTACAAACAGACTGAAGTAGATCACGGACCTGCACACAGAGGTGATGTTTATGTATGCAGATTTTTTTAGTTTAGATTCTTGCCAGATGTTCGAATTGGTGGAGACAGTTTGTAAAACTTGGTTACTTTCAACGCCATGACACCAACGGTACCTTTTCTGGGGTTCTCATTAAAGCAAGAGGAGGCGATTATTAGGAAAAGTTCATATCGAATACTCTCCAGCTTGTTATAAAGGCTCAACAGCTGCGTTCTTCCTGCTTAGTCGTCGTCGTCATCGTCGTCCTTCTCCAGACGTCTGGTGTGTTCGGCGTTGGCTCGGAGCACGGCTCCAGGACTGGGGTACGGCCTCTGCTGAAACAGGGGTCCAGCCGCCGTTGTGTCCGCTCCTGTCTTAGCCTCGTTACGTTTCGGCAGCCCTGTGGACCACAAACCCCTAAACACACACACACACACACACACACAGGTATATTAGCACCTTTAATTCATTTAAACTAAAAGCAGTGCTTGTGTGAGTGGGCTGTCCCAGGCTGGAAATAAAAATGTATAAGTCATGTGACACACTGATGGAACATTGTGACAGAAGGATATGTAGTCTAGTGGAGGTCTACTTATTACATGGGAACAAACAGACAGGATTAAAATAATTGTGTTTTATTAATTTGGTGATCACCTTGGTGCATCTGAGTAGGCGCTGGGATCCATGGGGTCCAACTCGTCCTGCTTCCGGCTTCCACCTGCACAAAGAAACAGAAATGTGTTTGAAAATAAAAGATAAGCTGAATGTCGTTAACACCCCTCCCACTAATTAACAGGTTATTACAGACCACTTCATCACACACTGCTCTACAGAAATTCATTAAAAGGTATCCAGCTCCGTTACCTCTCTTTGATTTGCTGTACGGGCCGATGTCCTCTCTTCTCATTCGTCTGTCCCGGTCTCTGTCTCGGTCCCGGTCTCTGTCCCTGTCCCTGTCTCTGTCCCGGTCGCGCACATCATCTCGATCACGGTCGCGATCTCTGTCGCGGTCTCGCTCTTTGTCCCGATCGCGCTCCCTGTCCGATTTCTCGTGGAGACCGTTCCCTCTGTCGTCTGCAATCTCCACTGATAGCACAAGAAAACAAAGGAGCGGTTCAACCAGAGTTCTAATCATTTCTCCACCACAACACGTCTGTATTGTTGAGGAAAACATCTGTATTCATCTCACACATCTGTCTTATCCGGATCCATGTTGTGTAGCAAACATTAAGCAGAGAAACGCAGACTATCCCACAAGGCACATTACTTGGATTTAATGAGCAGACTTTCATGATGAGTGATAATGCTGCTCTACTGTGGGAAGCTTTGTAATACGCTAAAATCCCACTGGGTGTTTACACTGCCCTGACGACAAGATATTAAAATGAGCCTGCATCATTGTGGCAAAAATATTTGTCAGGTGGTATGAGAAACCCTCACAAAGCTGAAGAAAGCTTCTTTACCTCTCTGCTTCTTCACTGCTTTGGTGATGACCGCAGCGGGGTCGTTGGGGGAAAGCCAAGACACCAAGTCCGTTTCCACGTTCCAGTAATACGGAAGTCCACTTAAACAAGCACAAAAGGATTCTGGGTCAAGAGAAATACACACCTGAATTCTATCAAAGAAGAACTAAGGGTGAAGAGAAGAAAAAGAAGAGAGTAAAAACACGAGGAAGAGAACAGAAAGAAGAACGATGTGAAAGACAAACAGGAGAGAGAAAGAAGAGAATGGGAAGAAGAGGGAAATATGGAGAATGAAAAACAGGAGGAGAACAAAAAGAAGAAAAATAACAACAGGAAGAAATTAGAGAAAGAAGAAGAGAACAACATGAAGTAGATGTAGAGGAAAAAGAGAACAGGAAGAATGTGTAGAGGAAGAGCCAGAAAAATAAAAGGAAGAAGCATTTTAGGATGAGGGGAGGAATAGGAAGATGACGAAGAACAAGTGCATCATGCCATGAAGTCAGATTGTCTGCTCTAACATTTCCAATCAGCTGCTTACACTCATTCAAACACAGCAGCTGCAGATTTTTTTTTGACGTAAAAAATATTTTTACTAAACACATAAAATGCTCTCGCCATCTCCATAATGCTCAAAATAAAACTGGAGGTGAAAAGCAATCCTTTGAATTAACTGCATCATACCATAATATCCATTTATTTTTAGGTCAAATGCTATGGAGCGTCCAGGAAACAAGCTCATTTCTGGTACCACTTACAGAACATCATCGATATTAATAGCTGTTCTTTTACCAGCATCTTTTTCCTTTCTAAAAACAAAAAACAATGCTTGTCTCTGCAGCCAGAAACCAAAACGCCATCCATCTTGAAGACTTTCATGTGTTCTGAGCTGTAAAACTAATGTTGCCGCTTTACCAATGACCAACACAAAGTACACACACTGGGGACTCAGTCCACGTTTATGTGTCAGTACGGCGCACTCAGTGGGAGAGGTTACTATACATATAAAAACGACACATGTGGGTTAAACTTTATTGGATCAGCTCCTATCTGACCAAACAGAATGAAGCATTTAGAACACGGGTCTACTTGTTTTATGTGACCTGCGAGAGATTTAAAAAAAATACAATTATCGTACAGTCTTTGCATCAACCATTACCATCAAGTGTCTTTCACTTCCACTAGATGGAGGCAACCTCTCCTACTCATTTGCTGAATTGCTTAATTAGGGTCACAGGGAGGCTGGAGCCTATCTCAGCTCACACTGGGCAAAGGCAGGGTACACCCTGAACAGCTTGCAAGACCACCACAGGGCCAACACACATACAGCTATTCACACTCACACCTAGGGGCAATTTGAAACAGACAATGAGCCTACTGTGCATGGGACGAAGCCCACACAATCACAGGGAGAACATGTACACACGGAATCACCCCTGCTGGGACGTGAACACTGGACCTGATTGCTATGAGACCACAAAAAAAGGGGGCCATTACTGAACCTTATAACTTTTTCATGTTGATTTCACGCTTGTCCTTTGTGAATAGATGTTCAGTGACTATTCAGCCTGCGATGATCTGGAAATTTAGTAAGGTGGCCCGCAGTGAAAATGATTCTGACGCCCCTGATTTAGTGTACATAGTAAGGTGAGGTTGTTAATGGGTGTGCACTAAAATTCCTGAAAGTCTTTTAAAGGGAGATATAGAGAGAGAGAGAGACACACACATGAACTTTATGACCTACACCATTTAGCACCTACCAGTTTGGGTCAAACACTTTGTACCAATTGGTGGGTAGATTCTCAATCCTTGTAGCTTCATAGTCTACATTGTTGTCATCATAATCCTCAGCAATGATTTCTTCTTCAGCTTCTGCCAATTACCAAAAACAAAAACAGCTAGCTACATATACATCCATACAACACCCAGGACAGTAGTGGGCGTGAATTAAAGGGTTATTACTCATTAGAATATTGCAAGTTAACCTCTTACCATGCTCTGAATGTTTTACTATTCCTCTCTTGGCCAGACGAGCCAGGAGAGCTGGAGGCAGAGGCATCTGGGGAGGAAGAAGTGCGCGTTAGCTTTAGAGCATAGGGGTTAGCTTAGCTACTAGCTTAAAGTTACAGCGATATGCCTTGTTTACTACTATCTACAAATAATAAATAATAAAGCCTTAAAAATGTAGCATATAAATGTTACCACGCACTGTTTAAAAAGCCAATAGCAAGCGAAAACATCTACAAATGTACCTTTATAGTTCTTATCGCTCTTAACGTTTCACTCAACTGAAGAACATCACCTCGCCTGTCGCACAAAATTGACGTCACAACCTGCCCCCTTTTGTTTATACTACAGTATTTACTATTTTTAGATGTATCTTTATTTTATCTAGAGTATGCAATATATGTGTAAAATATGCATTTTATATATAAAGTGTAAACTTAAATGTTAATCACGGCAACGTCTATAACCCACCTGTTCTTAAGTAGATCTGCTTATTTGGGTTGAAAGACTGCGGCTGACTTCCAATCAGCTCCCCACTTCCTATCCCTGTCTACTACATAGGGTGTGATCTATAAGAAAACCACTACATCAACGCGCCCTACTTAGTGCGCGACTTCTTCAATACGAAGAAAGCTGCCGTCGCTGAAACATTGCGTCACAGCAATGGTTCCAGTCACTCCAGTTTATCATGGAGGAATATGCCCGTGAACCTTGGTAAAGTATATCATAACGTGGCCACTTTATTTATTAAATAGGTCGAGTTATCACGGCTAGGGAACATTTAAAGAAACGATTTGTGTTGTTGAGGTTGTGTGATGAGGTATTAATATCTGAGTACACAATGTGCTTGTTTATTTAACAGTAATAAACATTTCAGGGTCGTGTTTCATTCCCAGTTGGTGGCCTTGATAAGTTAGCTCGTGTGTGCTTCACATGTGACAAAGTATATTGTTTGTTGATACAGACCCATTTAGTCAGACCACACAGAGGAATGATTATGGAAAATGGAATTATTAGAATGATGACATCTGTGTCACGTGACATGCTATGACTGGCGTCTATAATAACTGGCTCCCTTGACATTGTTCTGTAATCATTCCACGTTCAAAAACATCTCTTATTCCTCATGCAAGTGTCATTTTCAATTGTACAATATTGTACTTTCCTTAACCAGTTTAGAGAGTTTTTACATTCAGGTTTAACGTTTGCACTATGATCAGAGTTAATATTAATGTTACATGCTTGTTATTACAATAACTATAAATTATTATTAGCTCGCCAGTTCTTCTTTACCCTCTCCCTTTAAGGTTAATTTCATTTCCAAGCCACATTATCCTTTATAAGGGTTTTGGGGAGGCTGGAGCCGATTTCAGCCGACACCGGTCAAACACAGAGTACACCCTGAACAGCTCATCAGTCCATCACTTGGCCCACACACACACAAACACACAGGGCAGCTCGCCAGGCCATCGCAGGGCAGAAACACGCTGACGGCTATGCGGCTACTCTTGACGAAAATCAGCGACGGTTCTTTTACGTTCCTCTCCCCACAGACAGTGAGAGACACGGCCGAGCCTTTGATAACCCAGTTAGCTGCACTGGGGGGACGGCAGTGACAACCCGCCGATAGTGGGGCTCCAACCCCCGACCTTGGGATCAGTAATCCAGCACCATAACCACCGGGCCACCACCGCCGGAATTTGTGTTGATTTTTAAATTCTGATTTATTAGCCGCACCGTTTACAGTTCTTGGGATGTTAAGTACTAAAGAGCTAGCTGCTAGTGCACAGGTGTTTTGTTGCAAACTATTAATCAAACACTGCACGCATTTACCAAACGGGGCTTTAAATCACAGCGGGCTCTGCCTTTGAAGTGCCGGTAGCCACGTGTTTAGCCGCAGGTTTAGCGCTTAGTTTGTGTCAATATGGGGGTTCTGTTATTAATTACTTCAACTCAACCTGAAACGACTCAGCTGAGGTTTTAATGTTTTAAATAAAAAGTCACCTTGCATTTAAACTTGGCATCCAAAGTGTACCACTGCGGGGGGTTTTTTTTTTTCTTTTTGAATGTCGGAGATTTATATCACTCATCATTCATTCTCTTCTGCTTATCAGAGGTCGGGTCATGTAGCCAACAGGTCTAGGAGGGAATCCCAGGCATCCCTCTCCCCTGCGATGCTCTCTAGGTCCTCCTGGGGGATCCCAAATTGTTCTTAAGGGTATATAATCCCCTCGGTGAGTTTTGGGGCTGTTCTGGGGCCTCCTCAGGGTTCGACGAGCCCGAAACACCTCACAGGGAGTCGACCAGGGGGCATTCTAATCATAACGTCCGAGCTCCTTACCTCATCTTTAGATGCGAGAGATATTTCTGTCATGTTGGAGTAAAAATGATCAGCTGCCAGTATGCCAATATTTGAAGTATTTTAAGGTGAAGACATGTTCGGAGTTATGTTAAGGTTAAGTTAAGCTCCGGGTTAGGTTTAAGCACGTAGCGGTTATGGTATGGTATGGTTAGGATAAGTCTTACGGAAATGAATGAAATTGTATGTCCCCTAAATGTATGGAAACCTGGATTGTGTGTTTGTGTGTGTGTGTGTGTGTGAGTGTGTGTGTGTGTGTGTGTGTGTGTGTTTGAGCCTCTGGTCATGGAGTCCCAGTACGCTCGCAAGGACAACCCCCACCTGATGAAGGAGATCATCACAAAGCTGATGCTGAATGATTTTAAGGACATTTTATGCTAGAAGTTTATTATAAGGATGGTCAGGACTTTTCGCTCCTCAAAACGCTGTTGTTATGTAAAGCAGTGACGTGTATCTGCATCACTGGTGCTGACGCAAATGATCTCAGTGTATAGCAAAAACCCCCAAAATTAATTTAATTAAAATAAAAAAATAGGCTTGTTGTTCTAATACTTTCATTCTTTCATTCGTTGAACCACTTTATCCTACTTAGGTCACTGAAAGACTGCAGCCTATCTCAACCGACTCTGGGCATGGGCTTGCCAGTCCATCACAGGGCAACACAAACACACACACACACACACACACACA
>JBCNYG010000012.1:9664940-9675091 GCA_039654305.1 Porochilus rendahli | reverse complement strand
GTGTGTATATATATATGTGTGTGTGTGTGTGTGTGTGTGTGTATGTCATCACTGGTGGTCCTATTTTTTATAGTCAGTTTTTTATAGTCGGTATCCGATGGGCTTCATTTAGTGCAGAGATTTCCAATTCTGGTCCTGAAGGACTCTCTTTCCAGCACATCTGATTGTTTTTGCTGTTCTTGATGTTCATGAAGATTGGTTACTTAATATTACATAATTTAAATCAGGTGTGTTGGCAGGCACAAGGCAGGGTTTCTCCATGACCCACAGTGTTCCAGCCAGTTTCTTTTACCAGGGTACCACACCCTGCCCTCCAGTACCATCGCCCTACCCTTAAATTATTACGCCATGCCCAGATTTATGCGTCCTGTTCTCAAGTGATACAAAGTGGGCAGGTATTAAGTTAAAGTAGAGATGTGACAAGGAATTATATTAAGAAGTCTCACTGAAAACGTACCCTTGGTTGACAGATGCCGCTGTTTGTTGCCATAAATGATATAAGATATAAGTAACCCAACCCTGTGTCTGCATTTCTGAGATTGTTGGCATTTCCTTTAATGTTTTTTTTTTAATGATTATTTTTTTTTAAGCTATGTGCAGTTAACGGTGTGTTTAACTAACCCATGCAAATGTTTGTGAGCTATCCTCTTTTTCCATCGAGTAAGATTTATACAAAAATGGAAAAAATCTGAAAGTACTCGTAACTGCATATATAACTGTTCTCACAAAAAAAAGAGACAAAAATCATCTCGCCGTGTTCCTTTTGCATCTGCTAAGCATTAATCTGTCTGAATGTGAATCTGCTTCAGTTTAGACTCCAGTGTGTTACTGCAGATTTATCTGATATTTTAAAGGGAGAATCAGTGATGTAACCAGCCATTGTGCTGACTAGAAATCCCAGATAATCTGGCAGACTGCTGGGAAAGTTAGGGTTTTAATCTAGAAACTGTGAAGTAAAATAAACGAGGATGAGTTGTCAGTGTTGCAGTTGAAGTTCATATACACAAGAAGATATGTTTCTAGTCTTGTAGTAAAATAGCCCGATACCGCCTCTATCAACTGCACCAGTGGAAAGGGCATTCTCACAGAGCGCTTTAATTAAAACTGACTACAGGGAGACAGAAGGACTCGGAGCAATCATGGTTGCAATTAAAATTGAACTGCAATAGTGATGCGCTTAAATGTTTCTACCCAAAGTGGAGGGTAACTGGCTGAAAGCCAAAACTAGGAAATGACCAAAAAAATTCACTCAAACAAAAATATACATTTCCACCCGACAAATACTGCCTTATCAGAAACCTCTACGTACTACTAGGGAAGGGTGAGATACGCAGTGCTTACTGACTAAATGTTTTTGAGCTGCTATGCATGTGTATTCATGAACAGTGAGATGTTCTCGGAGGGAAAAGTCCCTGATTAAAAGGCTGGACATAGTTTTAAGTGACCGGGTGGTCAAGTGTGTGCCACCCGTCGCTCCCCTGAGAGCTCAGCCAGTTATGTCATGGGTTCCCAGCTCTGTGGATGGCTGTGTGCATCAACCTGGATTCAAGCTTCTGATCTCCAGGATGATAGCGGGAGCTGTGCTGAAATGCCACGGGATTGTTTTTATTTATTTAATTCTTTTAGAAATCTTAACTCCTATATAATGTTTAGTGTGTGTTCATAGTTATGTTGCATTGAACTGAAATATGCAGTGATTTGCATGATGGATTCTTATTCTACAGCAGTGTGTGCAAAATTACTGCAGATATGTGAGAAAATGCACAGCCCCCTGCCCTCTTGGGAAGCTAGCTGGAACACTGACCAGGTTTAGAAACACGCTGAGTACTTATCAGGCTAATTCGACCAAACACCGAGATTGTTCACGTTAATATGAGCACTTATCTGATTGTTAATCCACGAGAGAACGATTACTCCTATCACACGTCTTATCCAGGCTTTAGCGTTTACTTTAACAGACTCTTGGATTTGGCTGTTGAAATCTTTACCCGTGCACTTCTTTAAACCCATCCGTTTCTTTTGCAGGTCAACCTTTTTTTGGGGAACATGGCCTCCTGCACGTGATCCTTGAAAGAGGCTAGTGTTGTTAGCTACACCACTTAGCTTAGCTCTGTCATCATTTGTATATTTTGTTGCCTGTTTCTTCCTTTCTTGTTGAAAGTTCATTAATATGCTCTCACCCACTGGATGCTCATTATAAATCTTTTCCCCCCTATTTTTTTCTTCTGCCTTTTTTATGATTTCTGTAAACACATTCACATCAACAGGGCTTTGGCTGAGCTGGTAGTCTGTACTCTGGTGGGGACATTTGGCTAAATATGAAATGTTAAACTACTTGAAAATAAACATTGTTTATAAAAAGAACGAGCGGCTGTGTTTGAATTCATCATATGGGAAAGACATGTTGCTTCTTTTTTATGATTGTGATCTGAAAAGCATGTCGTGTTTGGCGGTGTGTACTTCGAGCGGCACACGTTACACATTCCGACAGCTGGTGTTGATTTTGTGGACAAGAAACGTCTCCACTGGTTGGTTAAAGTCACTTTTTATTCGCAGAAAGACAGAGGGGAAAAAAACAAGCTTCCAAAGCTGTGTACTTGATATTGTCTACAATTATAAAGGATGTTCCACTGCGGATACAGGAAACGCTATTGCTAATGCAGGGTCGCATATTAAAATAGACAAGGATCATTAGTCTTGTCTAGTGGAAAGTCTGAGCCAGCCTGGACTCAAACCAGACTTCATGGAGCTCCGGCGCTGGTCCCTGATTCAGATCCTTCCCCGGAGTGCACGGCTTTAAAGTAACACGATTCTAAACTTAAAACGAATCATTTCCTAATAATGATATTTAATCACCTGAAGGCATGCAACACCACCCTGAATTCCCATAAATGCTCTGCTATAGAGTGCTAAACAGAAAGAAAAGATTTAAAGGTGGAGAAACAGCACAGAGGTAAAGATTGTTTAAACGAGTGCAACACGCAGAGCTGTGATCAGCCTTAAAGTGGAACAGACGAAAGGAAAATGAAACAATATTTCAATAAACCTTTAAAGCTATCTGACCCAGGGCTGGGGTTGTATTATTATAATATCTATTACACGTATCGTCTATATCTAGAATCGGATTTCAGCCTGAGATTGCATCTTATACAAAGAATTAAAAGTTTTCTTGAGCATACAAGTAGCATGCTACATTCTTAAAAAAAAAAAAAAAAACAACATTCTTTAAGCCAAGCCAAGCAAGCACTTGCTTACACAAGCCTCCCTTTTTATTTTTCCCTTTGAATCCAACTGGTTTTGGGTTTCATGCTCAGATGAACGCGTTTGTATGAATGAGGAATAGCCAGATACTGTGTGGGCTGAAAACATCGAACCGCTGATCTGCTACACGCTGCATTTCCGGAGCCCTGTTTCATACTTAAACATCAAAGGTGAGGTACTGTTTATATCCCAGGGTTCTTGGCAGAGACCTGCCATTTTGGAATCCGCACTTTCTCCTGCGACTCGAAGGCTGGAACTTGAGGAAATGGAGGGGGAGAGCAGGAGAAAAAACGCTGAGTGGAGGGTAAAAAAGGAAACAGGACAGTTGGTGGAAATAAGCGAGACAGGAAACGCCCTGAAACAACTAAAGCCTGTCAAATAATAACAATAATAAAGGCACTGTACGATTAATATGGAGTAAGGATTCTGCTTCTACAGTCTGAACTGCAAATGTGCAAATGGTTTTATTTAAGTCTTTAGGGAAATATCTTGATTTGAATTGGATTGGCGTGAAATTGTTTTGCGCCAAACTTCAACTTTAAAAATATCACGCCGTGCTGTTTTACTCTGGGTGGCGTAGTGATTAAGCACATCCACCTCACAGCAAGAAGGTGCTGAGCTCAAGTCCAAGGCCCGGTGAGGTTGAGGTGTTGTGTTCGCATGTTCTCTGTGTGCTTGCGTGGGTTTCCTCCCACAGTCTAAAGACATGCACATTAGACTAATTGGCTGTTTCAAATTGCATCTAGGCGTGAGTTTGAATGGATGTGTGTCTGGCGAGCTGTTCAGGGTGTACCCGCCTTTTCCCAGAGTCGGCTGAGAACCCCCGGGACCGTCGTAGGATTAGGCGGTTCGTCACATGGATGGATGTTTTGGTCCTCGGCCGAAATGGTGCAGACTGAATCTGTTTCTTCACTTCTTTATTCAAGTCTTCAGAGTATTGTATGAAACATCTGTCCACTTACCAAACTGCCGTATCCTACTAGGGTCGTGGGGAGGTTAAAGCCTATCTCGGCTAGACAATCATGTGGTCTACGAGATCATGTATGCAGAAGCGGGTGGGTAGTGATTTCCTCTGCGTGTGTTACACTTCTATGTGGAATGGTTGTGGTTGGCTGGCTTCATGTGTCTCAGACAACTTTGAAATTCAGATAGTAGTGGGGCATTTCTCTTTTCATAGATAAAATCAGTCACTGAAGCCTAAACGTTAATTATTAGCATGTCTATTAATCATGATAGAATACATAAATAAAAAAAAAGAAACACACCAGGCTAGTGCAGATAGTTAGATCGCTGTTGCGCCTTCTGTCCCAGTTGGCCTTCGGCTACGAGTACTGCCAGCTCGTCTTAGTGAATGGAGTGCCACGGCGCAGCAGCCGCGCAGCAGGGAGCCCATGTGGTACGCGGGCACGATGTCACTCTGCCCTCCTCGACAAAGCCACGCCAAAGTTGGTGCAATTGGGACCGCCACAGCTAGCAAATCAACAAGGAAGTAGCGGCTCCAGTGGCAGCTGGAAGGATCTTGTTCTTGTCCTTCCTCTTCCTCAGTAGCTCCAACCGCTCCATCTTCCTCACTGATCTGTGGTGGCTGCTCCGGTGATGGAGGCGAATGAAGACTGGGTTGCTGGATTTGTGGCATTGCCAGCATTGTCTGTGAAGCTGTTTTTGAGGACCGAACGAGGTTGTCTGGCGGGAAAGGCTCAGCGAGGTAAGATTTTTGTGTCGACAATAAGGAGGAGGAAGACATTGAAATTGTTTGCGGTTCAGCGAGAGTGATGACGCTCAGTTCTTCACCCCCCTCCCCCTCCCCCTCCTCCTCCTCCTCTGGTGAGACCCAGGTGATGGTCGGGCTGCAGGCTTGCGATCTTGCGATCTTGCGATCTGGGGCTGCTGGTGGAGTAGGAGGTGGGGGAGGTGGAACTTCCTGCTGAGGAAGATGCAAAAAAAGATGGTGATGAGGAAGGCAAGCATGCAGGGCACAGCTACAGTTGTTGTTGACCATGTGGCAGGGTCGGCCTACAGGAACAGCCATCTCCCCACTACACAGTTTCTCACAGGTGGAGGAGTGTGAAAGGGTGGAGCACAGCACTGTGGGTGGGGCCTGTTCAGATAGAAGGGCTGCCTCCAGGATGACACGAGGGCGTCCATCACCTCTTGGTAAAGTCGCAGCTCCTCGGTTGGCGGGAATGGGGTGAACCCGGTGCTCAGAGGTAACGTTCCCGTTGCGGTCGACGCCGGGCAATGTTTCGCTGCTCAGCCTAGAGAAGGTGGCACTGCGCCCGACGGTGTGAGCTGGAGAGCAGCCACATGACCTTGAGGCTCCAGGGCGCGACTCCGGTCCGACTCCACTCGCTCCGTCTGGCTTACACTCCTGTTCATCCGAGTCATGGTGGCCCAGGTTTGACCGGACGGCTTCCACAGCCTGCTGGAGATGCCGGATCTCTTTTCGAGCTTCTTTCAGAGCCAGCTGGGCCTCGATGCGATGACACTCCTCCTCGATCCAGTCTTCCTGCATGCGCGTCAACTGCATGCGCAACTCCCCGATCTCGGAGTCCCTGCAGTAATGCGCAAAGAAATTACCAAGAAAAAACAAAGAGGGTGTTTGATTGTGGACATGTTAAAAACGGACTGCCGCATTGGTTCAGTGTTTACACGGACCCGGAGTTTGATTTATCCCACAGTGCAGGTAAATGGTCAAATCTGAAGGCCCGAAGGAGTTGATTAGTTTTCTTAAACAGCTGCTCTGAAAGTAGTTCTGGATTGTACGTTAGTGCACTCATCCTAATAATCTTCATTTACTCATTTGAATACTTGATTCTGATTGGTCAACCACAGAATTCACTCTCACTCACTCATTTGAAAATCCACTTAATCCTACTTGGGTCACGGGGAGGCTTGAGCCTATCTCAGCCAACACTGAGTAAAGGCTGGGCACACCCACGGCCATTCACACACACGCAACCATGCGCACTCACGCCTGGGGCAATTTGGAACAGCCAATTAGCCTCCTAGTGTTCATGGGAGGAAACCCAAGCAAGCACGGGAGCGACGAACTGTCGGGGTTTATTTCACGATAACGACCAATTTAGTGTAATTATTATCTCGTAAAGTGTAACTCTGTACTGAAGATAGGCTACATAATTTAATTCTAATAAATTCTTAATATATTTGATCATAGATCATAGATTATCTGATACATTAAATATTAAAAGCATCACCAGTGTCAGTATTTTTAATTTTTTTTAACTTGTCGTTTTCAACTCTGGGAAAGTCTTCAGGATGAGACATCTGACGGATTTACGGTTATTTATGGAATAGCAGTTTCTATTCTATTCATCCCCGATTGGCTGATCTACTGCTAGGATATCACCTCATATACCATGAACAGCTACAGAAAAAAAAAACGTTGGGACTAAGCTAACTGCTAACACTAGCCAGACTCCTACTCTGTTCATTCAAAGGAACAAAATCATTTGGAATAAAAAATATCTGGTAGGCAGCACGGTGGCGTAGGGCTTGCACGTCCGCCACACAGCGACACGGTCCTGAGTGCGTGTGTCCATGTGTTGGTCCTGTGATGGCCTGGCAAGCGGTTCTGGGTGTGCCCTGGCTTCGCCCAGAGCCGCCTTTGTCCCCGCTACCCTAATTAGGATCGAGTGGCTTAGAGAATGAACGAATGAATGAACGAATGAGTTGTTGATGAAGTGCTGTGGTAGATTAGGAATAAAACTCTGGGGGACGTGCTGTTATAGAAGCTTTCCAATACGTGTCACTCTTTACGCGTCACACGATGCCCTGAATCATCAGGGAGGAAACGCTGAGCTTACGATAACCGGACCGGAGTAGTTTTCATTCAGTTGCAGAAAGCATGACGGCTGTCCCTGCGACGTGTCATATCGCTCTCCGTGTCCTCTAACCGGTGCTGCTTTCCCCCGGACTCCCTGGCACGGGTTTAATAAGCATTTCATGGGTTTCCTCAAGGTACTCCGGTTTCCTCCCACAGTCCAAAAGCATGCATGTTAGGCTAATTTACTGTTTAAGATTTGTGTGAGTGCGAATTGTTGTGTGAGTGCTGCCTCTGCGATGGACTGGCGAGCGGTCCAGGCTGCACCCTGCCTTTGCTCGGTCGGCTGAGATGGGCGCCAGCCTCCCAGCGACCCTAATTAGGATTACGCGTTCAGAAAATGGATGAATGAATGAACATGTATTAGTTTTTTTTCCATCAGTGCATAGCGATATCCCCTCTGGGATTAATAAAGTATCCAGCTACCTATCTAATAACACCTAAGCTACTTTTTGGGATATGGACGGAGTCTCAATATCACTCTTTCCTTACATCACAGTGTGAAGGTTAAACCTAGCAGAACTGACGGGCAGCAGGACAGGAAACACATTTGTTTTGCTACTGACCTGTCCTGCAATCGCTCCACATTCTCCTTCAGCCGGGCGCGTAAGTGACGGATGCACACTTCCTTCTGCTGTAGCGGGGTGAGATACTGCTCTGGAGCGGGAGGCCGGATCCCGTGATTCTCACTACAGCCTCCGTACTTCGCCTGCCGTCTGGGCCGAGAAAAGAGAGACTCAGAGAGGAAATTGGTTGGGCGAAGGACGAGTCGTGCCGGCGCTCTTTACTGCAGTGCGTGCGATGTGCGGTGGGATTGTGTCCGGACGTGTTCGCTTATTAACGGTGATATGATTAACAGTAAGCATGTGACTGTACTCACCTGTAATCACACTATCAGATCAGAACTTAAATAAAAAAACTTCCCAATATCAAAAATACTTATCTGTCCCTTTTTTCTCATCGCATTTCATTTTAGCCCGTCCCAGCTTACGGGTTTCCTCTGGGTGCTCCGGTTTCCTCACATAGTCCAAAAACATGCACGTTAGGCTACTTGGCTTTCACCTCTAGGTATGAATGTGAATGGTTGTGTGTGTGTTGCCCTGCAATGGACTGGTGAGCTGTTCAGGGTGCTCCCCACCTTTGCCTGGCGTGGCAGAGATAGGCTCCAGCCCAAATCAGTTCAGCAAAGGGAGTGAATGTCTGAATAAACGAATATTATAATTTGCTCTGTTAACGTTCACAGTGATCTTGTAAGAGTTTGTTTTCTCGTACCGGGGACTCGCTGAACTAATTTTTCCGAGGCACAAAGTAACTCTCGCACATCGACTCTATTTTTGGGCCACACGTGTTCAGGAACTGGAACAAACCGCAAGCAGAGGACATTTATTATATCACGGTGCAAGACAGTCTATGTCTCTGTCTCAGTGTGTGTGTGCGTGTGTGTGTGTGAGTGTGTGTGAGTGTGTGTGTGTGAGTGTCTTACCGAGGTGTAGCTGGGTGTGATCGTGGTTTGCTATTGACTTCTGTGCCTTTGCAGGACGATGCTGAGCAAGTGCTGCTGATGGACGAATCAGCGTGAGTATGAGGCTGTCGGCTAATGGCTGTACCAGCAGGCCGTCTATAAAACACACACACACACACACACACACACACACACACACACACACACACACACACACACACACACGCTGCTGTGTCATCTTTTAAACACAGCTTAGTTTAAATCCGTGGGCATGTTTTATCTGGTATACATCTGCATGCCAAAGTTTTCAACCCCCAGTGTGAGCATTCATCCACCAAACAGAACGAAAAAATTCATCCACCAAACAGAACGACTCCAAAAGAAACGTGGACCCATCTTCCAGCAAATATACTCGCAGTGTATAAATAGGTTTACTTCCTTCCTCCTCATCTGGGTAACTAGAAAAGACTAGACATGTTAAAGAGAACGGGTGTGTTATATCACACATTTTCACAGAGAGACACGAACATGTGCGCTGGTCGCAGGTCCCCCTCCCCCTCCCCCTCCCCGTCCCCGTCCCCCTCCCCGTCCCCGTCCCCGTCCCGCTATAACTGTCCCAACATCACAGCTGCAAGACTGAAATCATAAAAAAGATCCTCATACAGAACAGCGTTTACAAACTTTTGCAACTTGACCAAAAGTATTTCTGGAAATAATCACACATCAAAAAAAAACTAAAACAAAACAATCATCCAAACAGAACCTGCGCAGAGGATGCAGCGGTACCTGCGTGTTCCTGCAGACGGCCTTCTGTTAGCTGAGAGAGACATGGGCGAGGAGTCTTTCACCATCTGCCTCAGTACACAATGTTCTGGTTAACACACACACACACACACACACACACACACACACACACACACACATTAGAGCAGCAGCACACTTTTCATGTGATCAGGTGTCAGGTTTTTCTGCCCGATAACTGAATTACACTTTACAGATTGCATTTAAGATCTAACGCTTGTGATGTTATTATAAAATAAAATAATTAGTGATGGAGGAGTGCGATGTGGCCCATTTCACGTCATGAGTGCTTCATTCCAGGGACAATGGTAGCTCGGTGGATAAGGCTCTGGGTTACTGATCAGATGGTTGGTGGATTAAGCCCCAGTACCACCAGTACCACCAGTACCACCAGTACCACCCGTACCACCCGTAACCCACAACGGCTCCGTTGTATAAATGAGATGAAGGAAAGGTGGCTGTGGATAAGAGCGTCTGCCCAATGCCATAAGAAGTAAATGTGAAACGAAATTTCCTTTGTACCGCAGCAGGGTATTAATCGATGTCACATCGTACTGTTGTATCCTATTGTACACATTTATAGTTACAGGCGCTGTGTGGAAGGTTTACAGGAAGCTGTTAGAAGAATGGATCGGAGTGAACTGTGGTATGGAAGAGAGTGTGTGAACTTCTAAAAAGAAATAATGACAAAATAAAACAATTATTCATCTTCTGAAGCGCTTATTCCTAATTAGGGTCGCGGGGAGGCTGGCGCCCATCTCAGCCGACTCTGGGCGAGGGCAGAGT
>JBCNYG010000012.1:9590571-9611562 GCA_039654305.1 Porochilus rendahli | reverse complement strand
ATATTTTTTTACATTTTGACAGATGCAGGTGAGCTCCAAGTGTATGTGCATGGGTGCCTAGGCTAAGAGCTGTGTAACAGTGTTTCTTTAATCCTCATTCAGAGCATAAATATATACTATGCTGAAACATACATAAAAGCTAACTAAAACGCACTCCATAAATGTGGGTTTTTACACTCATTTGGAGATTTACAATGCAAAAATACAAGGAAAGCACATTAGACTTTATGGTTTGCTTTTCCATTTTTAAAGCCCGACAGCCTACTCCAAGTGACCGAGACAAACTGTGTGTCCATTGTTTTGATTCAAGCATTATCCACATAGAATAATATTTTTTAATACCAAGATAGCAGACCAATCAGTAGTGTTCCTATGTAGTATACTAAATAAAATTAGTCAACACCTTGTTGCCAGACTGGAAAACCTGACAGCGTCATGAGATAATACTGTATAAATTATCATTCTTGCATTGTTTGCAAAATGTCTGCTTTATTTTTGGCTTGCTACACAATAAACATTTCAGTGTCCAAAATGTACTTGTTATTAGTTGTTTGTCTTAACATACATATGGAATTTTTAACCATAAAAATGTTGTCACAGTTACAATGTTTACAGCTACATTAACGTTTCAGCTGGCTTGACAGCAGTAGTAGTGTTGTCATAACTCTACTTTAGTGCTAGTTTTCTTCAGACTTTTGGAACTTATATACAGTAAGTGTTAAGCAATTTGTTATCTTCTAATATGAGTTAATATTTCCTATAAATGGTTTGCTTATAAGAAAATGTATTTATTTGCCAAGAACAATATGATAGGTAACATATCTGAGAACTACTACAACATTATAGTAACCATCCTACTGTTAGATTAACCTGGACTCTCCTAAGAAGGCTTTTCACTAGATTTGGGAACATGTGGCTATGGGGAATGGGTGTTCACCTGGGTTGAAGTCAACATCTTCCAAACCATTCTTGGCAACCTGTGTCAGCATGGACCTCACTTTGTGCATGGGACACTGCCATGTTTGAACAGGTTTGGGGCTCTTATAACGCTACAGTATACTTAGTTCATATAATATAGTTGGATATTTCCAGCTTTGTGGCACCAGTTTGGGGAAGACACACAAATAGTATGTTATGAGTGTGTTGATCAGGTGTGAACATACTTTTGGTGTCTACATGGGGCCTAATTTGGAAAATGTTGTACCTCTTTCCAGAATGCTTTATAATCTGCTAATATGCATAGTATTATTGGGTGCAGTGGCAGCAATTCAGTCAGCATCACATTACTGCCACCTCAGTATTGCAGTCACATTACCGCCATCTCAACTCACAACCATTTCCTTTACGATATGTGATATTTGTCTGACAAAGCAAAATACAATGTAAAGCCAGAATGTGTGAGTAGACCTGGAGCTCCTCAGCTTTTAAACAGTGTGTCATGAGCAGATCCAGGCTCACTATTATCAGAATGTACTGTGGTTGTATGGGCTGTGTCAGTTAACTTTATCTCTGTGTATAAGCTACTTTCCAAAGTGACTATTACTTTGGCAGCCATTTGTTTCCAAAACCAAATGAACAGTCAAACAATAAACAGCATATGTAAGGCATTGATAAATGAAATATGCTAAACCTGAATACATGCTATCTCTTATATAATATATTATATATAATAGTATGACAGAATATATATAATAATATATTATACTGTGCAAAAGTCTAAGGTCCATGCAAAGAAATGCTGTTAAGCAAAGACATCTTAAAGAATATTTATTCATTCATTCATTTTCTGAACCGCTTATTCCTAATTAGGGTCGCGGGGAGGCTGGCGCCCATCTCAGCCATCTGTGGGCGAGGGCGGGGTACACCCTGGACAGCTCGCCAGGCCATCGCAGCTCGATCAGCATGTTGTTGAAAATGAGTGTGGTTTAAGACTTCTACTCAGGGGCGGGGCATGGGGGAGGGGCTAGTATTAAGCCGTCCGGACTTCCTTAGAGAAGTAGCAAATGGCTGACTGTCAGCATGGGGTTTGCATGGTTTAGATTTTAACCAGTCGATAGCGGTTTGCGTGATTTTCTGTCGGACAGTGACTAAATGAGGATCCAGAGCGCAGCAGGTAAGTTAAGGTGACCTGGTGACATTCGAGTAGAAATATTATTAAACAGGAGGCAGAGATTCAGTGGAGGTCCGACTGCTCGGAGGGCACTCCTAGGAGAGAACACAGCAGATGTGTGGGTGGGGAGGAACCAGGAGCGCACTGGACTACAATAAATATTTGTACCTTTGGTTAAACCGAGGAACTTCATACTCCAGGAAACCCATCGGAGGGTGTGGTGAGGGAGTTCTAATGGGGCACTGGCAAACTGACTGTGATCCAAAATCCAAATCCTGAAACAGTCCGAGTTCAAAAACACAGTGGCACGCACCAAAGCACATTGGGAAAACCAAAACCAAAACACTAATTGCTGCAGAATTGAGGCTCTTAAAGGTGCAGTACAGAATTGAGAGATCTGGGGAGCAGAATGTAACATTTACAGCCCAGATTTTATTGGCATCTTTATTCAGTGATGAATTTTCTACCGCTTATTCTTAATTATGGGCCGCGGAAAGACTAGCGCCCATCTCAGCCAACTCTGGGCAAGGGCGGGGTACACCCTGGACAGCTCGCCTGGCCAGCGCAGGGCAAAAACACACACACAACCATTTACACACTTCCATCTACACCTGGGGCGATATGGAACGGCCGATAAGCCTACAGTGCATGTTTTTTGGACTGTGGGAGGAAACCAGAGAACCTGGAGGAGACCCACGCAAGCTCGGGGATTACATGCAAACTCCACACAGAAACGCCCCGAGACCAGGAACCGAACCCAGGCCTTCTTGCTGTGAGACGGTCTGAGGTGACGCCGTGTCAGATGTTGTTATTATTACAGGACGGTCGAGTGTGCAGTATTTCTTTCAACTGAGACATGGGTTGGTTTTCTGGGCTCCTTTTCAACAGATTCAGAAGCATTGCAAAATCCTACTTCAGGCGGGCCGATGGCGTTCTCCTGCTCTATGACGTAACCTGCGAGAGAAGTTTTCTAAATGTGCGGGAATGGGTCGACACCATCGAGGTATTTCAGATTTTTTATCTCTTGAAACGATAACCTGGCTTTTTTATTTCTGTTTAATTATCACGGACAAGAGCTTTGATGCAGAGAGAACCTGTTTACTCAAAACTGCCCGTCACTCACTCATTTGCTGAACCGCGTAATCCTACTACTAGGGTCGCGACCTCGCCGGGTCCGGAACCCAGCAGCGAGAAAGCTCAACGGCAATCTTTTTCGCATGTTTTGGTGTAAATTAATTGTTGAGTTCAGCTCGTCTCGTCTCCAGGATGTGTCCCAGGATAAAACCCCCATTATGCTGGTCGGGAATAAGACAGATCTGCGACAGCAGGCTCTTCAGGACGGTGTCACTTGCGTCTCAAGCAGCTGCGGAGAGAAACTAGCCCGGGTAAGAGGGTTTGCTAATATGATGTAATTCATATACTTACCCCCAGATATGTGTGTAATGTGTGTTTCATAGAAAATGGCCAAGTGTGAAGGTGTTGAACCCTGTGTTTGGGTTTTTCGATAGGCTTATAGCTCACTCTTTTGTGAGACAAGTGCAAAGGATGGCTCAAACATCATCGAGGCGGTGCTCCATTTGGCAAGGTGAGTCACCTGCATTACGTGACTGAGGGACATGATCAGCTACACTCAAGCCCCGAATTAAGTCTTTCAATGTTTATTACATCAAAACCATGCATGAAATGTGGACTGCTTACCTTTATAGACACATTTCAGTTAAAGTGCTTTCAGGTGCTGAGCACACGAGGGCAGCAGATCTGTTACGTTGTCTGGTGGCGAGCGTCAGGACTACGTGGTGACTCATTGTGCTGTCCTGTAACAAACTTCACTGCATTTATATTTCAGCAATGCCAGCAGGTTCTGAATCAGATTTCAGGAAGACTTTTGGATGCAGACTTCAAGAAAACCGAATAACTTTAACGATACATCGATCAGCCATAACATTAACACCACCTGACTGGTCTGGGGCTAGTTAGCAAGCAGCGATGTACTGTGTGTTCTGATAGCGTTCTGTCATAGCCTTAGCTGTTCTGTGGGATCGTAGTGCTATCCTTCACTCCCTCGCTGCCACACATACATCAGTAGCTGTCACATATTAAATTTTATTATTTTTTTTCCCCCACAGAGAGGTTACTAAACACGCACATGACCGCAGGGACACAACATTGGGGCCAAACCTCTCTGGAAGCCCTAACACAAAGATCACCAGCTCAAGGTGCTGCAAGGCCTGATGCATGTTCTTGACCGCCCTTAACACACATGTACTGGGTCCTATAATGCTTCTTTCCTGAAAGATGGCGCCTGTTGGACTTAAGATTCTAATATGATTTCTTTACAGGTCTGTACTGCTCCCTACCACTGATTGCGCAACTTTCTAGTGTACTACGTATAGTACGGTCACTGTTCTGACATACCCTGGTCGTACACTCCAGCAAAAGTGGGGATGCAAATGGAGTTTGTAAACGATCAGTGAGGGTTATCTCATGGTGCTCTGATAAGGCCTCAATACCCTGAATCCAGACAACAAGTCATATTCATGTGCAATAAATATTTACAAAGAATAGTTCTGTGAATAGCATCGTACACAGAGTAGGGGGTGAAAATGTCACTTTTATGTATGCTGTATATTTTTTTGTTTGTTTGTTTGTTTGTTTTTATAATAATGATGGCGGTGAATGATTTCAGATTGCAAAGAGACACTAGGTGGAAAAACAAAACAATATACGATATGAGCATAAAACAAAAAAGTGTGTAGAAATAAGAGTTAATTCTGTAATTGAGGTTAATGTGGAGGCTATCAGTATCAGCGGTGTGACCAGCAAGCGAATCTCTACTCTGACCTACTTTTTTAAACCTACCATTAATAACTGTCTGATTGTTTCGAGACATCAAAGCACTATTCAGAAATATTTACTCATTACAGTAAATTCAGAACACACTCTTCAGCTTTAGTACTTCTATGCAGGCGGCAAGGTGCTGTAGTGGTTAGCATGTCTGCCTCACAGCGAGAACGTCCCGGACTTGCGTCACGGGCACAGCGAGGGGCTTTGGAACCCAGCGAGTTTGCATGTTCTACCCATGCTTGCGTGGGTTTCCTCCTGGTACTCTGGTTTTTTCCCACCATCCAAAGACATGCACATCAGGCTGTTTGGCTGTTCCAACTTGCTCTTGGGTGTGAGTCTGGATGATTGTGCGTGTGTTGGCCCTGTAATGGTCTGGTGAGCTGTTTAGCGTGTACCCCGCGTTAGCGCAGTGTCGGCTGAGACGGGCAAACCTAATAGGATCACTTGGTTCAGCGAGTGAGTGAGAGATGCTACGCTAAAAGACATCTGCCTGATGGTTGTACTGATTACAGTTACAGTTACAGTTGCTGTTTTTGAAGTGACCTTTGAGTGATGTTTACTAAAGCACATTCCAGGTTCAAAAAGAGTTAATTTGCATAAAAACCACATTATTTGCCACCTTAATATACAAACATTCCAGATTTGATGTTTATTAAAGGTGCTCATTCACTAGTGAATAGATGATGAATTTTATCTTGCGTTCATTTTCAGTTCATTTTGGCTGAATGCAAAGGTCTCCCAGTGCCACCCAAACCCCCTTTTTCTTTCTCTCTCATACGATTACATCGTACCTGTTCGAAGTTTCCTAAACATGCCGTTGTCCGTGACTGTGTCGACGGTTACCTTTTTTTTGATGATAGTTATGCGTTCTCGCCTCCAGATAGCGTGACCCGGTGCAGGGATCATTGACACTCGTACAGGAGTAAGCAAATGATTCCAGAAGAACATCATGTAGCTATGCCACAGCTCACGACGCAACGTCGGACCGCGACACTCGCAAAATACATGGCCAGTATACGGCGCGTCATGGTTCCGGCCAGCTTCCCCACTTCCATTACTATTTTTGCAATTCCTGAAACTTGGGTAATCCCCATTACGTGAACCTCGGCAGCCAATCAGAGCCGAGCAATCCGAGCAGTCCGAACTTCAGACTGCTGTATCTCCCTTAGTTATCGAGTGATTTTCAAAACTCTATGTGCTGTCCTCTTTCATCAGGACTAGCTACAAGACTGTTGAAAAATAGATGTGGTGTAGCTACATCACAGCTGATTCGATTTTATTCCCAAGAAATAACACTATTTCATATTTTATTTAATATGCCCGATAAGTGAATGTGCACCTTCAATACAAACCCACCAAAAGATGAAGACCTTCCTTTACAAGTAAAAATTTCCAACCTTTAATAAGTTAGTGCCCTAGAAGTATTCACGTCATGGCTGGAGTAGAATAGCCAGGGGTAAACGTTTGGAATAATGAACTCTAATGGGTTTGTGAAATGATTACAGAATGTCAGGATACATTTGATACTTAGAAGTTTCTTTCCAGAACCAAACCACCTTTTAAACCAAGTGCCAGCCAGTGTATCCTTCTTCAGGTTATTTATTCATCTTTACCATCGTGCCATCAATTCCACTGCTTTGCTTAGATTGCCTTCCATTTTCATCTATAGTACATTTTAGTTCCTGTATATTCTGCTTAGATAATGTATACTGTGCATCTTATAACCCTGCAGTGATCAGCATGTTGTAAAATTTCATTATGAAATGAAAATAATGCAAATATTATCATTGTTTTAATAATTATTTTTCAATAATGGATTTTTTTAATTGAATTATTGTATTATTGTTTGATTTCAAATCCACTATTTTCTAAAACTGTTTATTTTTTTCAGTAAGGGAATGTCTCTAATGCCTTTAACGGTTTGTTTTACTTAAAAGCAAGCTATCAGTGTGAACTACAAGTTAAAACAATTGTTGCTTTCCTTTTTTATATTTTTATATATATATATACACATAAGGCCCTCGTGCTGTGTAACGGACACCTACTGAAGAATCTGCTAAGAAATACGTAGCAAAACAAGGATAATGTTTACATTTGGGAATTTTTATTGTGGTAATACTAACATATAAAACAATCCAGAATTGAACATAGAAACAATCGAATTTGACATTACAAACTTCATAAGGCTTTGAGTCCCAGTGTTCCACAAACTGGGTCTTTTTTAGATCTCATTACTCCCAGAGTTGCATTGTAGAACCAAGAAAGACCAAAGTAAAAATTTGGAAAAGTGTTTCATTAGCCATGCAAAAAAAAAGTGTCTTTTTTACTACTTCCAGCAAATTAAGGAAAATAATAAAACAAACCTTACTTAAAAATATTGCATATACCAAAACAGTAAAGATGTTTTATGTTTCCATTTTTAGTTGCATATTTTCATTTTTACCGCACTCTGTTTAATGAACAACCAATAGGTTAAGTGTTCCATTACCTTCGAAGCCAGTCAGTCTATTCGTTTGACCTGCATCATTATAACAGAGACAAAAATAAAGAATAAAATATTCATGAAGATCAGTTTTGGCTTGTTACACTCTGGTGACTCCCAGATTGAAATTCAAATTCTCTCAGATGTTTGCAGACTTTTTTATTTATACAAGTTTACTTTTTAAAAAATCAGAAACCTTACACATTTTCTCCACAAACATTCAAGAATAAAACGGCCTTCCTACTTTGAGCTGCAAATTCCCATCAGATTTTAAACAAGGGCAATGTTTCGGTTGTGAATTGTGAGATAACTTCACACTTAAAAACAATTTCTATTGCAATCCCGAATGCTCGGATTAGATTGGTAAATAATTGGAGAGGTGAATATTGTGGAATGTTACGTACTTGTAGCAGTATGCAACGTACAAACCCCAAAACAAAGAATACTTTACTGCATCCTTAATAAACATTATTTAATTAGGCATTGGATTTTATTTCACGTCTGAATAGCATTTATACACTGAAGGTGTTGTGGATGTCACTGAATAATCCTACTGTACTGATGTCTTCCATCGATATCCACCAACAGAGGTTTATGGCTGTTATTTTAACTTTTATAATTGATTCAAGCATTATCGTGAGTTTGAAAAGTGGATAATCCCAAAATAACCAGATTTACATCATTCCCGTAAAGTATATACTAATATTGTTTATACAGAAAAATCAATGCATGTCAAATCTAATACCTTTAAAAAATCCCATTTTATAAATATTGTGTTAAGGTTTTGGTGACCACTAGCAAAATATCTTGTAGCATTTTGGGTTACATTTTGGAAATTTAATAATTTATAATCAGCTACTTCATTTAGATTCATCTAACAAAGGACGAACACCTCAAAGTGTTGTTTTTATTATTTTAAATAATAATAATCTGTTGACGTGCCATCATGTTATACGAGGTTATAAGAACAAACATTAAAGCAATTATTCAAAATAAAAACCCGTTTGTGTTTGTGGCTGTATTTATTTCACTAGTTCTGACTGGTGGTCACATGACTGATTAAAACAGCTTTCGTCACACTAACAGCCTTAAAACTGCCCTGAACCTCTGTCAGCCAAACAAGTGTGGACTTTTGTTTTACACTAGCTAGAGTACTAGTGAATGTGGAATGCAGCTATGAGTTATGGGAGGGGTGGACGTTATTTGCAGTTCCTGGTAGACGAGTAGATAACCAGACAACCAGAGAAAGAACAAAAGCCCTACTTTATGATTCTCAAAACAAAACCTTTCATTTGGTAAGTATATATTGTGCGCTTGTAGATTATCACAATAAGAACACCTGGACATTGATGGAATTCTCCGGTCATGAGCTTACGTTAACAGAATAAGGACTAAAATCTCATAGGAAGGTTCTGGTAACTCAAATAACGAATAAAAAGCATGTCAGGATCCACAGCATGATGGAACCGGTGCTGGATGAGCTACAACAGCAGCAAATTCTGCACAAAGCTCATGTTAGCGCACACGTTTAAGGTTTAGCATAGATAAAGATGCTAGTGGAGACAGAACACAACACCTCATGGCTAAAATATTGGCAAACATGAAGAATTTTTCCTGAGGTCAAACATGACATGCTACTTTTATAAAAATAAATGGATTATTATACTGTAAAGGATAATAACCACAAACGTGTCCATTTTCTTAATCTTTGACTCTGCGTTGATGAACGTAACTAGCACACTACCTCGGCTCACACTGTTCGCTAGCATCTTTTAGCCGAGATGTTTTGGGTTTTGTTTCTTTGTTTTTAAATTAAAGAGTCTAGGGATGACTTAGATTTTTTGACTTTTGTCAAACTCATTTTCACTGAGGGCCACACCACTAAATTTAAAGGTGATCCGAGGGCCGAATAATCATTGAACATCTATTCTAAAAGGGCAAGCATGACACCTGAATGGCAAAATGATTCACTTAACTACTTGTCCTCTTTTGCTTTATTCACCTGCATTATCTGACAACGCATAACAGCGACAAGCTAGCATGCAATCTTTCTTGAGTCATACATAACTAGCTGTTCATTGGAAATAGGCTGCTGCCACCTAGTGGAAGGATGATGAATTACGCTTCACGGTAATGGTCGATGCAATAAGTGTATGATAATCATATTCTTTGAAATCTCAAGACGACACATTACATGAGTTGGCGGGCCGGACTTGGCCCGTGGGCCTTGAGTTTGAGACCTGTGACTTAGCGGATGAGTTAGGGAATGATCTTAGGATTTGTCCACCCCTGTATGAAATGAGTGTTTTAGTATAAACCTGACTGTTAGCTTTAGCTCCAAGTTGTCCGGTTTTGCTGGTCATGAAGTAAAACACAAAAGCACAAGCAAAGAACTTACAGTCTACATTACTACCGCTACTACTGTGGGTTTTTTCTTATACTAGAGAGAAGAGCAGCAATCATAAAAGCATGACTGAATGAAACGTTTAGCATCATGTGAACGTAAGATGATCATTTCCTAAATCTATTAACAAACATCTCAGATCGGAGTTCATCCGATTCCAGTGAGATCCAAAACCCAAAAATGGACAGACTCACAAGATCCACGTCTGCTGCTCGTACAAGTGGCATGCAAGTATTTACGCAGATGATTATACTAGTTCTAAGACACTTTTGATGATTATGGTGTGTATTATTTCCACCCCAACACACACACACACACACACACACACACACACACACACTATTTACAGACAGGGTCATGCGTTCAACTCAGTACACAACTAGTCAAAATGACGGTGTTTGAACGCTCGCCCGTTAAATCAGGTTTCCGAATTAAATCAAAAATCGTCCATTGTCACAGTAATGTATCCTCAAGAAATGATCGTAACACGGAGTGATATGAGTAACGCTCGAAGCATTTTTACGGTATGTACATTAATGGCTTACCCACCACTGATGAGCCGGAAGTGACATCGCCATGAATAAGATCGCTGTGAACTTCTCTGTATGGTCATGTTTGCTGCAATAAAGCGTACACTAGGCTGTGTGCAGATCCTTCAGTCAGTCTCGTGCAGTCCTGAGAACGCCATTCAGCGCTGTACAACTCACACGTACATCATGTGATCAAGGGTAAAACTTCTCTAGCGCAGGATGAGGAATATGTCTTTAGCCCTTGGGTTTCCCTCTCCTGTACTTTAAATCACTTTACATTAAGGTATGTGTGTGTGTGTGTGTGTGTGTGTGTGTGTGTGTGTGTGTGCGTGTGTGTGTGTGTGTGTGTGTGTGTCTTCTAGAGCAAAATAGATTAAGCATTTTACACAAAGTGTTTACTCCTCTTGGACTAGATAGACATAAAGCAGGGGTGGACAGATCAGTACCAGGGCATCCAGGACAAGCAGGCGATTTTTTTTTCATTCATAAAAAACCTCCACTATTTAGGATTTGTTGCTATAATCAAACGTAATATACCACCCCTTAAAGTGAAACCCTCTCACTCACTCACTCATCTGCCGAACCGCTTAATCCTATTAAGGTCACCGGGAGGCCGGAGCCTATCTCAGCCACCACCGGGCGACAGCAGGGTACACCCTCAAACAGCTTGTCAGACCATCTCAAGGTCAACACACACACACACACACCCACAGGGGCAATTTGGAAGAGACAGTTGAACTGTGGGAGGAAACCGGAGTGCCCGGAAGAAACCCACGCAGGCACGAGTGCACACAGAGCCTGGGACTCGAAACCAGGACGTTGTCGCTGTGAAGCAGGTGTGTTAACCACCACGCCAGCGTGCTGCCTCGATGTGCTAGTAACTATTACCATGTTTATCTAGTATTTACGTTGGAACAGCCAGGTAGCCTAATGTGCACGGACTGTGGGAGGAAACCGGAGTACCCGGAAGAAACCCACACAAGAACGGGGAGGGCAAGCAAACTACACAGAATGGCCGAGCGGAGCCCGGGAATCGAACCCAGGACCTTCTTGCTAACCACTACACCCCCGAGCCTCCCCTTTTTAGTCAGATATTAATCAAAACCCAGGACCGGGCAGCTTGGTGGGGGATTTACTTGCCTGGTGGGGACACTACTGCGTTCATGATTTGTCCACTCCTGTTCAGTCCGAGTGATACATAATGCACAGTGATCCATCTTTAAACTCATCCTACATCCTGCTACACCTTAAGCGCAACACGGACTGGCTACGACCCCTCGATGACCTGATATCTGTTCTGTCGTTACAAACATCCTCTCAATCCTCGCCATGCAATATCTGCTTATGACATCACAAAATCCTAAAAAAGACTTTTTTTCCTGTTTTTTTTTTTAATATTGTGCTATTCCTTATAAGAAAATCCACAGCGTTATCACGTTATTGTCAATAAAAATATTTCACTTTTCCTCCACTGCCCGGCCCGATTTAATCTGTTGAAATAAGATCTTTTTTTTTTCCTGAAAAATAGCAGTAAAACTAAGCTTTACATAAAAATGTATAAAATGTTTAAAAACAGATTCTGTGTTTTAGTTCACCTCTCCAGTCCTCACTTTATTTCGAATCTACAGAAGAGTGGAAATGCTGTGGCTTCCAGGAAGGAGGAAGGAAAGGTTTGTCTCCGGTTTCGACTCGAGGGTCGAATTCTCCGCTACGAACAGAGCGCTACCCTTCAGAGCAAACCGAACGACCCGATATGAGGGTTATGTGTGTGTGTGTGTGTTTGCTACAAAAGAGTATTAGAATGTGTATGAAATGTGCTAATTCATCCTAGCGTGGATTTTTAATGCTGGTAGCTTCAGATGTTTCATTTACAGGATGCTGCCATGAGGTGGTTTGAATACGCCCGTCGATCATCAGCTTCCGTAACACGAAATAAGAGATGCACCGTCCGATCCAATATTTAGAGCCTTTATAGAACTGACACTGACCTGAAACGTCTTCCTGTTCTTTATCAAGTTTGCATAACGTTTCAACGGACACTCGAACAACCGGCTTGGCTACCATGACGATATCAGTAGGAGCTTTCATAGAATATACATCCGAGAACAGTCCGGGTGATCACCCGCGCCGAACCTGCACCAACCGGACGCCAGATAAAACCCTACACAGTGATGCCGTCAGAGCAATAAACTAAACTGAGACTAAACAATAAACTTCAGTCAAATCAACAAACGTACTCCATTACACTCAAATTCCACGCTGACTTTTTTTTAACCTTCGAATGACATCCAACCTACCAATACTAAGGTCACAGGAAGGCTCAAGCCTATCTCAGCCAACACTTTGTGCAGACGGGGTACACTCTTAACAGCTTGCCACAGCATCGCAGGGCAACACACACACACACACACACACACACACACACACACAGGAAACCGGAGTACCCGGAGGAAACCCACGCAAGTGCACATATTTAAGCTGCAAAATATTCGCCTGCATGTGGAGTCGCGAAGCATCTTGATGCGAATTACAAAAAAAAGAGCAAATAATAAATAAATATTTTAGGTTCTCTTCCATCGCACCTCTAGAGTGCTCACCCCCTTTCTGTCGAAATTCTACAAAGCTCAGATTCGACTTTCAGACAAAATGCCGACCGATCAAGCATGAGACTTTACCCACACTGTGGTATCAGGAATTTAAACAGGACTGAACACTAAAATAAGAAAAGAAAATACGTTAGAGACGGAGGAAAAAACAGAGCAGGGAAAAGGTAGACCATAATAATCCCTGACCTTCAGAGGAATGACCTGAATGGTAAAGCGGGGCTGAGTTCTGACGGGATCTCGAACTAAAACGCCGGGTTTCATCCGTACCAGGTGTGAGGTGAGCGCTTCAGCTCTGATATCAGTATTGGATTGGATTGGTGCATCTCATCTTGAAGCTTTAAACACAAAGATTAGCTGCTTTTGTTTTTGCTACAGATTTATTCTACTCATTCACTGCTTCCACTAAAACTCCGCAACTTGCCCGGAACGTTTGTTTGCTCAGCATTCGCAGCTGCTCTACTATTCATGGCCTTGCGTACAGTTACAGCTGAGGGTACGATTAAAAAACCAAATCAGCATGATGTTCGAGAGCAAACCTTCCTTCCTGATCAGTCCATTCCCGCCCCCGTGTCCCTGCTGGTGGATAGCGTTCCACGTCAGCGTCAGCCTCCCCACAGGTGCTGGGTCAGGAGCTCGAGTTCGTACCACAGCCAGCGGCGGAGCGGGCAGTAGTACTCGTAGTGGAACTGCTCAAACTCGGGTGTCTCTCGGATGTCCTGTAAGAAGGAAACGTCCAGGTCGGACTCCAATAGGACCAGCAGCAGGACCAGTAGAAGAAGGAACAGGATCGAGGCTACAGCTATGAGCCGGGCAGCGCTGCGGAGGAACGCCTGGATGTGTGGCGTGTCACGTGATCGGCTACACAGCGACTGATGGGCGGCATCTCGGGTCGGTTCACGGTGCCGCTCTGCCCAAAGCTCTGCTTGCATTTCGGGATCAGCATGGAGTTCCTTCAGCAAGTGCCCAGGGCTCTGGAACAGGAAATCTACACCACTCTGAGTTTCCTCCACCGGCGTCGGCATCACGCTCGAACATGGGCTGTACGCTGTGTCTGAGATGGCGTGAGAACCGTCTTCGTCATCCTCCTCTACTTCCTGCTTGAGCAACTCTTCGTCCAGTTCACCGGGTGAATCTTCCAGTCCCATCTCTTGGACCTGGTACTCCGGCTCATCCAGCTCGGGGTCTTCTGGTACCATGGATTGCTTCAGTGGGGACAAATGAACCGAGTCTTTCAAGGCCAGGAGACCTACAGAAACAGAAAATCCATCACTTGTCTGTTATTGTATTTGGGATAAACACTTTGGCCTGTGACGGATTCATTAAAATAATAATTATAATAACTAAGTGTACTCGTGTATACATAACGTTGTATCAAAACTCACTTATTTGCTGATCTGCTTAATCTTAATTAGGTCGCGGGGAAGCTGGAGCCTATCTTAGCCGACACTGGGCGAAGGCAGGGTACACCCTATTGCAGGGCTACACACAAACACTCACACTCACATCGACACCCAGCGGCAGTTCAGCAGCCAGTTAGCCTACTGTGCATGTTTTTGGACTGTTGGTGGAAACCGGAGTACCCGGAGGAAACCCACGCAGGCACGGGGAGAACATGCAAATCCCACCCAGAAACGCCCGAGCTGAGCTGGATCAAAATGGAGTATATTGAACATCAACTTATTTATAAATATATTGTTGGTGAAGAATGTAAGGCTACATGGGGCGCTCCCGGGGTGGAAAGAACGCTCTTACTTTGTCTCGCATCGGTCTGAGCGATCCTGAGCAGTGGTAGGCATGTGTGATCATTTTTATCTGGACGAGGGTCGGTGAGGATCACCCACAAGTGAGTTCAACAGTGCCGTGACATCAGATGAGCAGGAGTATGGAAAGACGCTCACAGACGAAGTGTGAGAGTGGACCGAGCTCACACGCAGGAGAAAATGAACTCGAACCCCGATCCGAAATGGATTAAGGAATGACTTATCTGCAATGCAGCTTAAAACATAAGGTGGAACCTCAGAGTGTGTATGTATGTGTGTGAGAGAGAGAGAGAGAGAGAGAGAGAGAGAGAGGGAGAGAGAGAGAGAGAGAGAGAGAGAGAGAGGGAGAGAGAGAGCCTGGAAAACTTCACTTTAGTTCTTTAAATTAATAAGAATAATAATGTGACTAGCAAGTAAAACAAGAGAATGCACCGTAGGATTGAAATAATGAATTGGGTTATGTGTGAAATTTTATTCATTCGATCTGAAAGAAAATGCTGATAAATGACACTGTGATGAGAGAAGGAGAAACAGAAGAAAGAGCATCAGAGTCTTCTTTTGATTGACTTCACGGTCAATCTCAGCAAATACCTACAAAAAAAAGCAAACAAGTTTATTAAAAAAAGCTTGCACACAAAGCTGCAGACTTCAAAAGTTAAAAATGTGTCCTTGGACCAGCCTACTCACTATGCATGAGTCACATACATACAAAGAAAATCTGTTTGACAAGTACAAAGCAAACACGAGGAAAGACAACTACTCACACCAATGATTTTGGCAAAGATGATAGCAACACAAGGCTGGACAGCTCCTCCCACAAAGCTGGCCAATACACCCACCATCACATAGGGCCACTCAGGTTTGTTCAGAGCCAGAATCCTGGTGAAAGGGACATCTGTAACCTTTTCTTTCTCTTGATAAAGAGATGAATACATTTAATAATAAAACTGCAGTTGTATGGTTCAATTGTATTTAAATGTATTTTCTAATCACTGGTCCATTAATTTAATTCTGACAGCTGTATCTGTATGGCAAAAGTAAAAGATTACCATATGCATGACATAAAGACTTGTTTAACCATGTGAATTTTTGTGATGCCTAACCACTCAACAATGTTGTATTTTTCTCTCCTTCTTTTTTGGCTTCTCCTTCTACTTTGATTTCCTTTTTAATACTCTCCTTTGAAAAGGCTTTCATCGGGTCATTAGGATTGTCAGATAATTTCTCATATCTTTCTTCATAATCGTCTTCATCACCATAGTCATCTTCATCACCATAGTCATCTTCATCATCAGTCTCATCATCCTGACTTCCCTGTGACTGAATACCACTGATATATACAAAAGTTAAAGTTGCTGTGTGTAAGATTTAGCAGTATCTAGCGGCATCTAGTGGTGAGGTTCCAGATGATTTGATTCCCAAACCCCATCTTCAAAGCCTTTATGGTTCTGGGTCAGTGTAGCAACATGGTGAGCTCCATGAAAGGGAACACCCTCGGCATGTAGATATAAACAGTTAAATGTTCTCACTCCAAACTCAGTCCATTATTTCATTCATTATCTAAACCGTTTACTCCCAGTTAGGGTCACACAGAGGCTGATGCCAATCTCAGCCAACTATGGGAGAGGGAGAGCACACCCCAGACAGCTCTCCAGGCCATCACAAGGCCAACACCCACACAACCATTCACACTCATTCTCACACCTAGGGACAACTTGGAACAGCCATTTAGCCAACTGTGCAGGTTTTTGGACTATGGGAGGAAATCGGTGTACCTGGAGGAAACCAATGCAAGCACACTGAGAATATGTAAACTCCACAGAGAAACAGCTGTGCCTGGGAATCAAACCCGGGCCTTCTTGCTTTGAGGCGGATGTACTAAGCACTGCACCACCATACTGTCTGAAAACGCAATTACTTTTTTAATGATATTAGACTAATGAAAACTTATTTATTGATGATATGCTTAATTGCTGCTAATAGATCCTCTAAAATGCTGCACACTGTGGCGTTAAGAGAAATCAATGTAGGATACAGTTTCCTTTTCATGAACTACACTTACTGTGTAATGTCTAACTGTTTAAACAGGCTATTGAGACATAGATGAAAAAAGTACCTGTTGAGTGATAAGACATTAATCCCTTTAATGCTTATGAGCTTCGTGTGAGTGCCAAACTCGACCTCCTGACCATTTTTGAAGCCAGGAATTATATCCGAAGAACAGATTGTGGAAGAGATTATTTTCAAATATGTAACCATAAAAACCAAGGTTTGCAATGATCTAATATAAATCATTTACATATATGCATGTGTTATGGCTAATCAAAGTATTTGCTTCCTGCAAAGTAAATTTGTTGCACCAAAGTGTTGCTGCAAAAAAAAAAATGTTTGAAAATACTTTATAGGTTTTTTTTATGAAAGCTTGACCACAACATCACCTCCTATCTCAATCACCAGACCCACTTAACTCTTAACCTAATCAGGGTGTTCTGGGACTACATCTGAGCTACCTTTATTTCCCTTAAACTCACTGTCATCTCCAGTGATGATCTCCTGTGAATGCTGAACACTGTTAATACCATACATGCGTACATACTTGCATTTGAGAAGGTGGGGGAAAACCAGGAAGCCTCATCCTAACTTGAACCCCTTATGGGATAAAGGAGCACATACACAAAAAGCGCTATACAAATAAAAGTGAATTTAATTAAATTACGAGATACAATCTTGCTGAGAACATGTTGAAATCAGTCCACATGTGGGAAACATTTTATCTCAACCAACAAAAAGAAATTGTTTTGAGAGGCAATCATCAATTAAGTTTTGAAATATTGCTGATGTTATGTGGTGAGAATAAATACTGGAGATTGTAATCATTTATATTGGGACTATGATTTAGCTACAGTGTAGTTTTTGCCACTTTGTATCTGCACTTAAGTACTCACTCATTAATTCATTCATTTATTTTCTAAATCACTTTATCCTAATTAGGGTCGCTGGGAGGCTGGTGCCCATATCGGCCAGCTCTGGGTGAGGGCAAAGTACACCCTGGACAGCTCCACTTCAATACTTTCAACTGAATTAAAAGAGAAGATCTATTAAGCTGTTGATGTCTATTTGATCTATTGGGCTGTTGATGTCTAACTATACTCAGGTTCTGTGCCAAAATACTTGGCATTTGGAACTGTCCATGCTTTCCCTCTATAGTGACTACAACTTCCTGTCTCAAATGAGAAGAAACAGCCTTATAAGATTACACTGCCTACACCATGCATCACCATGAGTGTGGAATTCATTGGGTGAATATTGGACAATTATGCCTAAAAAGTATTTTGTACTCTTCCAGCCATGAAACATTTTACTACATGGTGCGTGATTTATATGGACCTGGATGTGTCTAATTTTTACCGATTGTGTAAACTTTATATCCACTGTGTACAAATGTAGCAGTGGTATTTTTAAAAAACTAGAACAAAAAAATCGGACATTTGTTAAGAAACACTTTACAGAGGCTGAAAGGCTCATTGGATCTGAACCTGTCCAAAGTGAATTCAGTAAAATTATTATTTTTTAACAGTTTACTTTCATGCCTGCTGCATCAAAATATATGATAATTGGGCTGTGGTTGGATAAATATAATGGTGAGTTAATTTCTGACAATAAAAAAGTACTCATTTTGGAACCCCTTTTTTGGTTGTGTGAATCCTATATTATTTAATAAAGACTCTGTTAGCATTCACACACTTACTCACTTTACTCACAGTAACCATTTTATGCTAATCAGATTTGCAGTGAATCCAGGATACATCCTGGATGGGATGCATCAAAGAACTCCACACACACACACACACACACACACACACACACACACACACACACACACACACACACACACACACACACCCTCCACCAGGCATGCAGGACCAACTGGTTTGTAACTCCCTAGACTTCAGAGTCATACACACATGACCAATATCTTATATTCCAGCATCTGAATTCTCAGGGTACTTGAGGTTTCAGGTGTAACGTGTTCTGTTTGTTGAATCAGTAGATCTGGTTCAATGCATCTTACATGTATCATAAATTTTTGCTGCTTTGTGAATTGTGTTATTCATGGTCATGGTATTTTTTTTCTCTGCCTTCAGTGGAACATCTGCAGAGAATGAGAATGCCTCAAGAGGTCTGCTGCCACATCATCTCCATTGCAGGACTCTGTATCTATCACTATCTCTCAGGTATGTTTTGGTCATCGTGGAATACTGGTTCATTTCCATTTCATCAGTTCTTAACTGCCTTTTCATCTCCAGCATATGAGAATCAAATGGTTGGAGCAGAATAATGCCAAGGCATGGTTTGTTTTGGAAGGAAGCACATTAGGCTCTCTTTTGTCATCTAATTTTCACAATGAATTCCACATGTCCTGTATATTATGTCATCATTATCATTGGATGCCCATAATGCAAACCTGAATTTCTTTGGGAAACAATATATGTTTCCAGAGTGATAATTAATATCATCGTCATGAGAAGATTTTTTGTACTGTTCTATTGTTCTACTAATCCCTTTCCTTCCTGATTGCAGTGGAGGCTGGTGAAAGAAATTATCTACACTTAGTTTCAAGATTGCTTTGTACAAATGAATACTTTTCTGAGAAAGAGTTTAGTTGTTTATGTGTCTACTTAGACTTTAGCTTCTATTTTTTATTTATTCATTTATTTTTTTACATTACCGGTTGTGTTGTTGCACAGCTTAAAATCAATTTTTTTCGCTAAACAATCCACTCCTTCTTTTAGTTCATACAGCTCAAACTTATATGGACCATATGGACATTGTGACAGGAGATATTTGCAGACTGATCTTTGTTCATCATTAGAATAATATCATTTAAGAAATCCCTCAAACAAAATGAGAGTTATCAGTAATGAAGCATGAAGCTGTAGAAATTTTCAGTGCCGATCCAGGCTGAAAAGGAAGAGGCAGTGCTGGGTGCTAATCAGACTCACTCTTCAATCAAAGAAAAGAGCGAGGGAGGAAAGACATTCCAGATGTCAACAGTAAACTTGGCGCAGCTCCGGTCTCTGGCCACAGGAGCTGTGTGTACCTGCCCTGCTAAATCCATTAGTCGTCTCTTGCACAGAGACCCACACTTTCAGAGAATTCTCGGAAGCCTTTCAATCAGCCTGTTTTGTTGCCTCTCACTGCCAAGCTATTCAGAAAGCTGTGAAATAGTGGGCAGTTGAGCCTACCAGTAGGTTGGTGTTTGGGAATTCCACAAGGAAAGGTGTGGGAATTTACTATGATCTGGACTTTAGAGTTTTTAGTGGCTGAAGGTCATAAAAGGAATCCATAATGACTCAGCCTTGATTTCTGCACTGCTCTGACCTAGCTGACCACAGAGCTGATTAAATGGGTATACAGAGGACAGTAACACTTGGCTGAGGTAAACCAGAACCAGCACTGGATAGAAATTTGGTTTGTGACCTCTAGAAAAAGGGTTCTCATATTTTCTTAAAGGGACATTCAAATTTTAAACAAGTACATGAATTATTAAATACAAAAATAAATAAATATATTTATATTAAATGCCATTAAATATAATTTGATAATTAGAATTATTTTTATTTATATCTAGATACTAGTTTTCCGTAACCCACTATATAATAATTATCTTAATGAGAACTAACTGACTTCTTGAAACTTTAAACAATGGCATACTCTGGTTAAGGGTCATATTGTGTATACATGTACTGGAGTGAAAATTCAGAAGTCCTGTTATTAGCTCATGCAAGATTTCTGAAGGATTCATTCATTAATTAATTCATTTATTCATACATCCATGTATACATCCTTCCATGCATTCATTATTAGTTTTGTTTGTTTGTTTGTTTGTTTTGAAGAGATAACATGGTTAATTTGAAGACAAGGTTCTCTGCTGGGTTTTCTTGTATAAGGGGATAGTAAATGCCCATTAAACTAATAAAATCCTAGAATATACTGCAATTAGCTTGTGATCAATTAATACAAACACAGCAGGGAAATCTGAGCCAAATATGCTTGGGTTTAGGCACAAATATACATGTGTACATATTGTATATATAAACCTTTGTTGGCCAGGCAGAAAACAAATGCATCAAATGTTTTTAACAGTATTTTAAAAAGGACAATTTGACTGAGTTTCACACACACACATTCACACACACACACACACACACACACACACACACACACACACACACACACACACACACACAGAAA
>JBCNYG010000012.1:9559413-9570038 GCA_039654305.1 Porochilus rendahli | reverse complement strand
CCCTGGACAGCTCGCCAGGCCATCACAGGGCAGAAACACGCTGACGGCTATGCAGCTACTCTTGATGAAAATCAGCGACGGTTCTTTACATTCCTCTCACCACAGACAGGGAGAGACACGGCCGGCCTTTTATAACCCAGTTAGCTGCACTGGGGGGACAGCAGGGACAACCCGCCGATAGTGGGGCTCAGTGGGATCAGTAAACCAGCACCCTACCACCGGGCCACCACCATAAATCTTTTATTAATTAATGAAAGATTGTTTTAATTAGTTCATAGTTGCATTAAAAGCAATTTTTAATTTGTGTTGAAAAACATTAAAGCACTGACACCGGAGACTCCAAAAATTCTACATAAAGTTTTAAAAGATTTGAAGGTAAAAGTGTTTGGGGATGTGCTGGAGAAGACTTGACGAGAGCGAATCTTCCTTCATCAGCACAAGATTTCAGCAAAAAATTTAAACTCTATAAACGTGACAAAGCCTCAGCGATACAGAATGCTAAAGGCCATTTCAGAGATTACAGTACAGGATGTTTTGTTTTGGCAGTGTGCCTTGTTTCTACTGTCAGAGCAGTCGTTATGGAACAATTATCAGCCCATTCTGACCAATCAAAAATTCAGTAGCACAGTGCTATTACTTGCATTATTTACCTACTAAAATATTTAGTTTGTGTTTTGGGTTATCGAGTTATTCCTCCAAACGTTCACTGGAGGATTTGAGCAGAAAGAGACCTAATGCTAAACGCCTTTCATTACGTTACAGAACAAGTAATCTGTCACAGTTTGGATGATATCACATGGTTCTCCACTCTTCTAGGTCGGATGGCTTTTCCTCACGGTGCTGGTTTGAACCAGTCCTGCAGCCTGAGCACTAAACATGTGTCTTTACATGAAGGTTACTCTCACATGACTGAATATCAGTAATATCATCAAATTAGATTCCAAGCTAGAGTGTGCATTAGACTAACGATGGTGCAGACCAGGTTTCATGCTCATGTGTTAAAAAAAAATAAAAAAAATTAATCAGACACCAATCGACTACTCTGTCTTATACACCCATACACTGGGTTTACATTGGGGCATGATGTCTCCGAACGCCGCAATGCAAACAAGCATGAAGCTCAACAATTTATGACTATGCTTGGAGCACGATTGGGTGTAATAAGGAGGCGAGGTGCATCCAAGAGACAAAACTTAAAGGAATCTGGTTATTAACAACGGCACATCAAGGTCTGTTAAGCTCTGCTGTGCTCTACGTGGCAAAGTTTTTCAAGTCACAAATTGTTCCACAATCAGTGTTCACATCATATCACATCACAAATCCACCAAGTTCCCTCGAGATCATCACTAAAGCATGGACCAGACTACACAAATGCATAATATGGATATAATATCAATAGCTACGGCTTATGGGTCACTTCACGACACCTTGACCAAAAGTCTATTTTTTTTTCTTTAGTATTTTCTAGTATTTCTCTGTTGGATTTCCCAGAATGCCAACAACAGTTTTGCTTGTTAACCTCTATATATCTATATAAGCACTGATTAGCCATAGCATTAAAACCATCAGAGTCTGCTTCTAGGCAAACTGTAACACACTGTGTGTTCTGACACCTTTCTATCAAAGCCAGCAGTTTGTGCTACAGTAGCTCTTCTGTGGGATCGGGCCAGACGTCCATCAGCGAGCCTTGGACACCCATTGCACTCTTGCTAGTTCACTGGTTGTCCTTCCTTGGACCACGTTTGGTAAGTACTTATCACTATATACTAGAAACACCCCACAAGACCTGCTGTTACGGAGATGAATAGGTCCAGTCTTTTAACCATCACAATGTGGCACTTGTCAAAGTTACTTGCTCATTTTTCCTGCTTTCAACACATCACATTCACTTGTCTGTTCACTTTCTGCCTAATGAATCCCACTCCTTCATGTCATCAACCACACAGGAAAATCTAGTTGAGATCACTTGACGACAGGAAAAACCCCCAAAGCATTTCCAATTATACCAACCGGTGGACATAAATATTCATTAGGTAGAAATTTAATGATTATAAATATGAACTAAATGGAAATTTAAATTAAGGACAGCGATATGTCAGTGGTATATACATGGCTTACTACTGGATGGGGATATATATATATATATATATATATATCTATACATACAGCATATATCGTTTTATATTAAAATTTATGTTGGATTTTTTATTATAAATTGAGATATACAATTCAGTAGTGATATATGTTTTGGTGTATATTGTACGGTATGTGTTGCTAAACGAGAGTAAATATATGCATTGGACTTTGAATGTGTGTCAGAGTGGTAGGAGGGAAATATATGTGCTGCATTAGAGCAAGTGGAACATGTGCTCTGGAGGAGGTGAAAAACGGAACTGTCAAGAGAATTTGTTCCATTAGGCTCTCATGTTGTGTAATATGAGACAGGGGATCGATTCACCGTAGTCTAAGCATCAGACTGGAGATGGCAGAAATCAATATGGTCCTGCATGCTGCTCAGTGCGAAAGAGCGGCCCGCGAAAGTGGTATCGCTGCCAGGAAGTGGCCTTAGCAAGGTACATTTGTTTTTTTACGGATATCACCCTGTAGCCGTGGACGATAACCATTTAATATATCACGACATCTAATTATTCTGAAGAACATATAATTAGTCACATTATGTCACCGAGTAGAATAAATTGTATAAAAACTTGTTTTTCTCAAATCTGGTGAAAGGGATACGTCTTATTTTGCAGCAAAATAGCCGAATATGAAGGTAAAATGGTTTCCACATACGTAAGCTTACGATCTTTACGTGCCAGTAAAAATACAGGGAAGGTGACGAGCTAAGAGAGGAGGAAGTGAGCTCACGCTGCAGAGACAGGGATAAACGCTGGCCTGATCAGCCAGTAGGCTCAAGCGTAGAAAGCCACACCCATCACGGCCGACAGTGGGCAAAGGCGGGGCAACTTGGAACGGACAGTTAAACAGCAGGTACCCACACAAACAGGGGGGGTGGGGGTGGGGGGGTACTCCACACAGAAATGCCCAAGGCTGGGACTCGAACTGTGAGGCGGACGTGCTGACCACTCCGGCACCGCTCCACCTCCTTACAATACAGTAAACACATTTCTGACGAGTCAGTCAGGAGCCTCCTAACGCTAATGTAGCGCTGTGTACATGATGCATAACACTGATAACAATCCATCACTCTGAACCACCAACCTCAACTGCTGTAACTTATGCCTTTCTCGCATGCTGGTTTTCTGACAACTCAGGATCATGTGGCACAGATCAGGTTTAAGGCCGGATGTTTTGGAGCAATCAGACACTGTCTTGTAAGAACGAATAGCTTCCGTTTGGAATGGCATGATGAGAGTAAACACAGAGAAGAATAAATGAATGTAGGGAATATAAAAGCACTTAAGAGAGCTCAAACCTCTGCCAAGCCCAGCAATTTTCCATATGAAACCCAACGTCAGAATCCATCTGATCTCCCGATGTTAAAGAACCCTTTAAAAAATTCATGGATCTAGAATTTGATCCAAATCATCTCCAGAATCGAATGCTGCCTTCCTGACCCAAAGCCCCGCCTCTGGCAGAAATTTCATGACGGTCCACACGTACGTTTAGTGGCGTATTAATGAGCAGACACAACATAGTGAAACCACATGGGAGAAGCGGGATGTGGCCCGGGCAGATTGTGAACCTAACACGCAGACACGAACAACCATTCCCAGTCACGTTCAGACACGTGGGCAACTTAGAGTAGCCGGCTGACCTAATGCGTTTGTCTTTGGACTGTCGGAGGACACCGAAGTACCCGGAAGATTCAAACCTCCAACCTTCGTGTCGTGAGGTGACCGTGGCAACCACTGAACCATCATTCCCAATAAACTTACCCTTCAAAGGAGGCTTTTTTCCCCTCACAAGAAAATATCTCCAAGGCTGCAGTCTATCTCAGCCAACACCGAGCAGAGGCATGATACATGAACCTGAACAGCTCGCCAGACCATCCCAGGACCAACACACCAGACGTTCACAGCTTGGAGCAATGTGTTAGCCGAATGTGTGCGTCCTTGGACTGTAGGAGGAAACCAGATTACCTGGAGGAAACCCACAAAATCACAGGGAGAACTTGCCAACCCCACACAGAAACGCCCGTGATGTATAAGGTCCACCGTTGCTAAATATTAGTGAAGATTAAGAGGAATAACCCTAATGTATCATCAGTCTGAGCTTCTCCTAGGAAGAATTAAAAAGTTACTGTTTTCAACACTTAGTCACATTAGAAACTCATCCAGGCTAGAATTCAGTTATGTACCCCGTCCTTAATGATCAGTTTGTTCACAAAGTCAAAGCCTAGATTTTATCATATTACCATTATTATAATCTGATGATGCAAGATAACGCGTGCAAAAAGGGAAACTTTCAAAAGTCTCATTAAAGTCTCTGTTTAGAAATGATTGTGATGAATCATCCATGTTCCTGTGATTTATGAAATAAAGAACCCATGTACGCAAGGCCGTTGTTCTAGTCTTCATGGTGTCTGAGTTTTTTTCAAAGGAAATTTCGAAAGAACCATCATGAGAGGATGGAAATAGTCCCACTTTGACAAACCAGTAGCTTTGACCAGTTCACAACAAGGCCCCTCCATCAAAGCCATCATGTAGAAATACATCCCATTCTGCACACAACAGTCGTTTTCTAGAATCTCTTCGCTGACGTGCCGAATCAGAGTCCACCCCGTGTTGTGCCGTGTGACGAGAATGACGCACATGCAGCCGGCGGTGCGTGCGTCAGAGTGCGTGTTCCTTGAGCAGGCGCTGCATTACGAGACTGATGTGCACACGCTGCCGGCTCTTGCCAGATTGTTCGACAACCAAGCGTTTGTTCTGCAACCGAGTGCAATTATGGCCCCCTGAAATTCCGTCCGTGATCCGTTTGGAAAGGGAGCCGTTCGGAAACCGCGGTTCTGCCCTGCGTTGCTTAGGTTAAGGCTTTCAGGCGTACATAACTCTCACAACATCTGCGCCATTCCAGATTTTATTGCAAACCCCGTATCTAAAACAAACACAACAACATATGCGCTTGACGCTTGATGCCAGAAGGGTATCGGGTTATTCGTGGAGTAGTTAGCATTAGTTAGCGTCGGGTGTCTTCTTTTAGTTTCGTCCTTTGATGTAACGATCGCAACAGGTAACGTTCACAGTTCCTCGCCGCTAAAACTGATCCATTTTAGGTGATATTTTTCGGGATGTTGTGCTCGTGTTTGTGCACCGGGTATCTTATTCTCTGTATATGAAGCACTGTATGAGCAGATGGAGATGTGTTCAGGAAAACGTTAAAGGTCTTTCTGATCGTGTTATCCAACACTACCGCCATTTTAAATTGACATCATCTGCAAACTATGCCTCGCACAGTACTGATTTGAGGGAACACTTCTTTATGAATAAAGTCAACAGTGACATTAGAAATAAAATCCTATTGTACTCTTCAGCTCGGTGCAAGTGGGTGGGACTTTCTGTGCCTACTTGCTGTAGAATGTGTCAGAAGGAAAAATAAGGACGTGTGACCTTTTCATTTGTGTTCCAATCATATATAAGTGGTGTGACGTGTAGAAAAGATGTTTATGAAATGTGCATTTACTCACCAGCAATGGAAACAACACACAAACACACACACCGAGAAAAGAAGACAGGAGCACATGTAAAACTGGATATTATGCAGAAAGACACAAACAGGATGATGAGCATGACAAGCTTGACATGATAAATCATTTCTCATACAGGAAGGCAATTTTATTTCTTTTTTTTATGACATGCATGAGATGATACAATGAGCCGCTCATTTTATTTTCAGATCTGAGGATTTTAATTTTGAATTTTGAAACTGAAAACACTAATATTTTGTATGTAGTACGAACGTTCGTGGTTCTGATAAAGAAAACATGAGTGATGTAACGTACCTCTCTCTGAACGCCAATCACGTAAAACGTTTTCCCTTCAAACTTAAATCTGCTGACATCCAACCTGGGAGACAGGAAGAGACCACCACGTCACTAAATCATCATCGCTACAAGCTGAGTAATTATTGCACTGGTGTTACAGAAGGTTAAATATATATGGGTCTATATAACCCAGCACATACAGTGGCCCAAAAATAAAGGTTCCGCACTCTCATGTGTAGCTGGACCGCCTTTAGCCCTGATTAATCACCACAGCATTGTTACAACAATCTTCAAAACATTACATTTCTTTCCTTTTTTTAATTTTTCCCCATTTTTCTGAGTATTCCAAGTATTGCCTTCCCTATCACATGACCACCACCAACCAGGGAGGGGCGTAAGCAAGCACATGCCCTCTCCGTGACACGCGTATTTGGGCCTAACACACTCGGAGGGAAAGCGCTATCTGCCCACTCGTACGAATGAGCTGGTGATCGCTGTGAGTGACAGGGAAGTGAGCGCATGCCATCCGTGCCTCCTGTGAGAACTCGGCCAATTAGCTCCCATGGTGTCCCGGTCACGGATGGCTGTGGCATCAATCCGGATTCGAACATGCGATCTCCGGGTTGATAGTCGTGCACCTTGTCGATGCGCCGATCGGGAGCACAACGTTTATTCTTATCATCTGAATTAATGACAGGAAAACTGAACCACTCGGTAAAGTCTTCTCCCGACGACTTTCGATAGGCTTAAGGTGCCAGTTAATGCGTGAAAATAATTCCTCGAGCCGCAAGGGAACAAAAAGTCCATTGATGTGATAACCTGCTCATTCAGTACATTCAGATCATCAGCATTCAGATCAACAGTAACGTTGCTGAGCCTCGACCGGACCAACTGGAGCAACAATGCCATGGAGATCATGTGCTGTGATTAAGGATTAAAGCAATCCAACAAAACATCAGAGTGGCCAGGAGAGTATTTATAGATCTTTCAAACACAGTTAATAATTACTGGATGAGGTGCTGGTGGAAAAGAGAAGCGAAGGGGAAAGGACCGAGCGTGAAGAGCTAACAGTGCTAACATAAAGCAGACAGTTCATACCATTTCAGCAAATGGATCCTCTTGTTTCCCTGGAAAACAACAAAGCCCCGAGCAGTGAAGCCCAGAAATGCCGTTGCTCCGGTGAAGTCCTAAAACGAGGCACGGACATCAATCAAGGCAAGATTAAATTTCTGGTCGAACTGAGTGCATTTGTAGACAGCCTCAGAAGAATGCACACCGAGAATAACACAATACGTGCAATGTAGTGCAAGATGCAGTATTAACTCCACGCTACTGTCTGATAGATTAACTCGACCAAAATACATTAGAGCACCTGTAACCGTTAAGAGAAGGGCAAATTGTTTTTGGTGATGGATTGGTAGATATGAGGCAGACAATGATCCATAACATTCGTGTAAGAAAAAAACAGCAGTGTAGAACCTTGGAAATGACGAACCGACCAAGATTACAGATTTGATTCTTCTTGAACAAATAAGGGACGACACGTGGCATAATGGGAATGGAACAGAAAGCCCTGGGTTCAGAGCCTGCCTTCGCCTGGTGAAGGAGTTTCTGTGTGGAGTTTGCATGTTCTCGCCGTACTTGTGTGGGTTTCATCTGGGAGCTCCAGTTTCCTCCCACAGTCCAAAGACATGCATATTACGCAAACAGGATATTCTCATTCTCTAGGTGTGAGCGTGAGCGTGAATGGTCGTGTCTGTGTTGGCTCTACGATGGTCTGGTGAACTGCTCAGAGTGCGTCTCACACTCGCCTGCACTCGGCTGGGACGGGCTTCAGACTCCCCACGACAATAATAAAGAATAAAGCAGTCTGGAAAATGAAATGCGCTGAAAATGAACAAAGATGGGATTGAATAGTTTTATGAGTTGAGTGCACTGGGAAAGGTTAGACGCCGTGTGGAACACAGGGCTACAGAAACTGATCAAATCTGTAAAAACAAAACCAGCATGGATGCTCACTGCTATAAACACCAAAGGAGTCCAAACTAGACAATGCTTTGTTTTGGATTTTTTGGGTGAAATTTAATGTTTTACACTCAAGTCATCTGTTCAATTTTCTTTCTTCAACTAAAAAACACAAACAAAAGGTGACGTGTGATAAACTCTTCGCAAATATTTGTATTTTTTGTGACAGTTTTCATGTAATTTATGACTATTCATTTTTACACACCACTCAGGAGTGAAGAACACCCCTTTGTAAACGGTGACATCATTTTGGAATGCGCCCCTTCACTAACCCTGTACAGAGTCACATGGGTGTTTAAACGAAAAGTATGTACAAAAAAATTAGTGACGACTCAGGTATGAAGTCACACGTTTTGATTTGTGAGAAAGAAAAAGGCTGCAGCCCAAAACAGAAAAGAAAAGAAAGTCTTGTCAGAAATAAGCCCGTAAAGAAAATAACGAAATCGACTCGGTTAGCTTGTAAGGAGCTCACGTTTATTTATAAATCTTGACCACGCCCACTCTTGTTTTTATCAGTGTCGGTTATCTGGAGAAAACAATAGGAATGTAATTATTACACCCTTTGATGATCCGTTCAGTCAGCTTTAGATCAACGTCACCAGTTTGGAAAATGTGTAGATTTTCCGCCTCTTGGTTTAAAGGCTTTTTTTTTTCTTTTTTTCTTTTTTTTTTTTGTACATTTCATAGTTTTTGAATCAAGAAATCTGCATACATAGTAAAAACAACTGTTATTATGATTCTTTTAATCTATTTGAATGATTTCATGGTGTGTTCTTTGAAGATCATTGGTTCTAACCCAGACATGCTACATGAATGATTTTGGTTCCAAAATGGAGCTTATTGAATCCGAAATACGGGAACGTGCATCACTCATATAGCCCAAAATGAAACGAATACTTGATTTGATATGATGGGTCACATTTGTACTTTTTTGAATGGCAGGCCTTCAGTGACGGCTGCAATCTCTCCACCATGGAAGTATTCTGAAAGCATATCTGATATTGAGATCTACAGTACAGAATGACCGAGACGCTACCTTGCATGGATGAGGGTCCACACCGTATGTGTCCAGTGTGTGAGCTCTCTGGAGCAGGTTCAGCTCAGCCAGGGCTGGACATTGACCCCTAAAAATGGGTAAAAAATAAAAAACAAACAAAACAAAGGGCAACATTGACTACAATACTATACAACACAATACAATAAAATACATTTCCGATGGTCCTCTGTGTGTTCATATGGCTAGCAATAAAACGGTTAAATGTTAACACTGTGTTCCTCTCGGAGATGGAATGAAGAGGTGCGCACAGCTGCTTGAAATATGAATGGGGCTTTTCCATTTCCGTGTTACGGGTCAATCGTTATTCAATCACATAGGAGCCTGGTCGTGAATAACCGAAAATAACTGTCTGGGATTGTTGCCAAATGGCCGCCTAGTGGACAGACTTTACACGAAGGGCTTTGCTTCCAGCACGCACGCACGCCCGCACGCACGCACGCACTCACCTTTGCTGATCACTTAATTTTACTGATATTCAGGTGGGTTACGTTATCTATATGACAATTTACAAAAATTGGACTAATATTGAATTAATAGTGATAATAAAGTAATCAGCCAGCTGTCTACTCGTGTGAGGAATCATGAGGACAAGGCGAGAAGGCCGACAGCACGCCACCTTTTGCGCTCACCTGAGCTCATTCTGGTGGATCTCCATGATCTTGCGCTCCAGTTTGAGGCTCTGTTTGGGGAACAGTTTGAAGTCACTGATATAATCGGCCGGGTGCTCTTCTCCATCGTAGTCTCCTAGTTCAGCTAGAAACCAGCAGGAAAATCGGTTAGGCATACCGCTACACGGATCACCTCGAAGCCGTGGGTGAAGCTCTGTTCGTGTGTGGATGGGGTGCGGTGGGGGTTGTGGCGTCACAGAGTGTGTGAGTCAATCAGAAGGTGATGATAATAGATGATGACAGGTCAGTGGTGGCTCAGTGTTAAGGCTTTGGGTCACTGATCTGAAGGTAAGTTGTTGGTCCCTTGAGCACGGGCCTTAACTGTCAGTTGGATAAAAATATAAATGTAAGTTGCTCTGGATGAATGTGTCTGCAAAATGCAGCGAATATAAATGTAAATGATGACATCATCATCGTAACAGAGAGACAGAGGGATACAGACTCCGGGCCGGGACACGCCACAAACTTACAAAGTGAACACGTCACGCCTTATTGATTCCCTTATGCACTACATTTTTACTCTAATAAACTAATCATGGGAAGTTCGAATGAAAACAGACGCAGCTTTTAGAGATCTGTGTCGCTCTGCTGTACTGTGTAATATGAGGGAGGTGGATATTTGATAACGTCGGACATGACTCACAAACTTAGTAATGCCTTTGTAAATGTCACGCTGTGATGTTCTCCTTACAGAACACATTTAAGATGAGGACAATTCACTATACTAACTTATAGTGACTTTATACAGCCTTTTAAACTCTATACACTTAGCAGTGTTTCCCCCTGGGCTGCTGCCTTTTTCAAATTTATTAAGCCATTATTTTACAGTCCTATAATTTGACATTCATTTGAGCTGGCGCCCATCTCAGCCGACTCTGGGCGAGGGCAGAGTACACCCTGGACAGCTCGCCAGGCCATCGCAGGGCAG
>JBCNYG010000012.1:9525925-9539169 GCA_039654305.1 Porochilus rendahli | reverse complement strand
GTGCATGTTTTTGGACTGTGGGAGGAAACTGGAGTACCCGGAGGAAACCCACGCAAGCACGGGGAGAACATGCAAACCCCACACAGAAACGCCCGAGCTGGGAAACGAACCCAGGACCCTCTTGCTGTGAGGCGGACGTGCTAACCGCTACGCCACCGTGCCGCCCAGCAAAAAAATACATTTTAAATAATTAATTCCTTCGCTAAACCACTTAATCCTACTAAGGTCACGTTAAGGCTGGAGCCTCTCAGTCGACTCTGAGCAAAGGTGGGGTACACTCTGAACACCCAGAGCCAACACCCCCACAGCCATTCACACTCACACCTAGAGGCAATCTGGAACAGACAATCAACCCAACGTGCATATCTTTGGACTGTGGAAGGAAACCGGAATACCCAGAGAAAACCCACGCAAGCACAGAGAGAACATACTCCAGCTACTCAGGTTTCCTCCCACATTCCAAAGACATACACACTAGGTTAACTGGCTGTTCCAAATTGCCTCTAGGAGCGTCAATGGTTGTAAGTGTGTTTTCCCTGCAATGGTCTGGCAAGCTGCTCATGGTGTATCCCCCCTTCGCCCAGTGTTGGTGGAGATAGGAGCCAGCCTTCCCGCAAGCCTAGGATTAAGCAGTTTGTTAAATGAGTGAGTGAGAGAAGGAGAGAGAGGATTTCCTGATATTGAAAGATGTTTCTGTATACGATGTTTTTCTGAGAAAGGCTGTAAGTATACGTTACAGTCTCATACAGAGTGTAATGTATTATTTTAAACTCGGACAAACGAGGAATCAACGGGTTTCTTACACAAAAAGTCACTCGAGTACAATCACCGTGTCTTCTTTGAAAAAGTAAATTGGCGTCTTTATTAAAAAGAACTCAACATTACACCTTTCCACTCATAGTGATGTACAGAGTAAAGTGGATGAAATGCCTTGCACTGTTTCACCAGCAGCTGGCGGACCATTCAAGACAAAGTGACACCAGACTTTATATTCTGTTGGTAAAAGTTGCCCGTGTATAATGGTTTAAGTCCTGTTTGTGGTTCAGAATGGAACCTGGGTCCAGCTTTCTCCAAGACACTATAGATCTTGCTCGGTGACAGCATTTATGACGGCACAAAGTAAACGTGAGCAGTTCCTAACGCGTCTGGGAGACACGACCCTGGTTGATCGCATCATATCCACCAGCTACTGAATATCAATCACCAAGTAAATACTGAATTCCTATCCATTTTTAGATTATTATTTAAATCTAGCAGCACCGCAGGGCAACTTTTACCCACATTGTCGTTACGAAGCAAATAAGACTTGCAGCCAGGAGAGACGGGATTTAGTATGTATGTGACAGATGAGAAGAGAAGACGAGCAAGTGGAGTGTGGGTCAGTTGCTAGTGAAGTGGGAGGAATAAAAGTGTTCGTTCACATCTTTATAAATCTCCCTCTGATCCCTTCTTGCCCTTCCGATTGGTCTGAGGAGAAGAAGGAGAAATAGAAGCATTAGTCCATATGTTTCAGTAAACGTGTAGTACATCAGTAAAGGGGAAACAATTCAATTAATAAAATTCCCCAAGATGCTTTCTGGTTCTAATGTCAGGGCTAAAACTTTCACACAGTTTGCATTTCATCAAAACGAGCCCCTCCTCCTGCTACTGCAATACCACGAGCTGAACTAAAGCCCATGTAAGTTTCATAACATTGTTATTATTATGGAGCATTTCTGATCATTATTATAATAATCATAATTCATTCATTTTCTGAACTGTTTATGTCTAATTAGGATCGCGGGGAGGCTGGCGCTCATCTCAGCCGACTCTGGGCGAGGTCAGAGTACACCCTGGACAGCTCGCCAGGCCCTCGCAGGGCAGAAACGCGCTGACGGCTATGCAGCTACTCTCGACAAAAATCAGAAACGATTCTTTTACATTCCTCTCACCACAGACAGGGAGAGACACGGCCGGCGTTTTATAACCCAGTTAATAATCATTCATAAGAATAATTCACTCCAAGCCATGATGCAATCTCATAACCTCCTGGCCGAGGCAGTCAGGAGTTGGGTCGACGTCTTGCCATTAAACCTCACCCAATCTCTCTACCTTGTAATTCAAATGGGGAAAAAACGAACTGATTTCATGTTCACGCTAACATTGTTCAAGTCATCAAACACCTACAGTAAGTACAGCCAGGCTTGGAACATCTTGGCAGAGGCAAAAAGGTTTTGGGTTAAATATCCTGATAATGAAGGCTCTCGAGTGGCGCTAGAGTGGACAAACTCAAGGTCTGCGGGCCAAATCCAGCCCTCCAACTCATTTTATGTGGCCTGTGAGAGCTTTTAAAGTAGATTATCATACATTCTTCGCATCAACTACTACCATGAAATAATTCATCATCCATCCACTAGGTGGAGCCAACCTATTTCAAATAAACAGCTAGCCATACATGACTCAGGAAAGATTGCAAGCTAGCTTAACGCTATGAAGAATTGTCAGAAAAGAAAAGCGAATAAAGGAAAAGAGAACAAATGTGTAATCAAATATGGCCATGCAGATTTCCTGGTTGCCCTTTTTGAATAGATGTTGAGTGATTATTCCGCCCTCGATGGCCACAAAATTTAGGGATGTGGCCCTCAGTGAAAAGGGGTTTGACACCCCTGCACTAGAGATTGTAAGTTCGAAGTCTCTCACGGGAGGGATGGTGTCCGCTCACCTCCCAGCCAATCATGGACGTCTGCGAGCTCATGCGTACAAGGAGGTGTATATCGCTTTCACTCAGCGTGTGTTCGTCTGCTCCTGAATGCACATATGCAGCAGTTCGTAAAGATGTGGGTGGCAGCATCACGTGACAGAGGGAGCACATGCTTGCTTACGCCCCTCCCTGATCTTGTGATAGGAAAGTATTACTTGAGTAAATTTCAGGGGGGGAAACTGGAGAAATTTTCCCTGAACGATCCTCTTATAAATGAGATCACCTCGGCTGATATAAGGAGGATAAAAAGCCAATGACGCAAATAAACAAAATGGAAAAAAAAAAAAATTCCAGCACTTCCTTCTGATGGTGCAGTTGTTGTTAGTGTTGAATGTTCGCAATAAAAGCACCTTCAGAGAACTTAAACACTCGCAAACTGATTCAACACAGATCACCGTGGTACTTACTTGATGTTTCGGTTGTTCTGACTGTAACCCCTTCACCTTTGACCTCTCCTGCTCTAATGATGCATGCAGTGATGTCACCTGAGAGAGAAAAAATAAATAAATTGCAATCTGGATTTCATTTCTGAACTAATAAACTATATATAAATAACCATGCACAAAAAAATACCTTGAAACTCATTCACGAGGATCACGTTAGGAATGAAAGCACGTGTACCTGTTTGGTCAGCTCTTCTTTTATATTCAGGAGCTCCTCTACTTGCTGTAAGATTTCTGCCTTGTCCTTCACTGAACGAGACATTTATTGGAACGTAAGTGCATTAGAAAGCTTTACCGGAGCCTGCGTGATTTAATTCACAATTCTTCCCATCCTGCCAGTGGTGCGTAATGCCGTTAAGTGTGTTTGGTGTGTAACTGCGTACTTACTTTCTCCCTGTTGAAGCATTTTTAGTAACTGGGCATTTCTTGCTTTCACTTCTTTATATCTCTCCTAAAAAAGACAAAGACAAATGAAGAGAAATCCAAAACAATTGATTTTAATGTGATTCCTACATTTTTGACTGAAAACTAGTAAAACCTAAAACAGGGCAGAAATTACACATAATGTCCTTTTTTTTTCTTAGATATTTATCCTTTACAACCTCCTTCAGTTGATTAGCACGTAAGTACTTTAGGGCTGCAGCGATGACCTTACCTCCCACTGAGAAATAGTCTTCTTCAGCTTTTCTATTTCCTGGTTTTTCTTTTCCAGCTCAAACTTTAACTGTTCAGTTCTTACATCCTGCGAGAAGGAACGAGAGCCAGCACGTCAACGTATGAAAAGTAAGGTACAAACCAGACAGAGGGTGGGGGGTTTGAGCACAGAAACTGAAGTCCATCCCTTTGTGGCGGCTAAAAGCCAATTTATACTCCTGCATCGAAACTACATTGCTGGCGATTGCGCAGCACAAAGCATTTAAACCTGCATGTAATGTGCACGTTTCCTTTAGTAGGAGTTGTTGCATGAAATCCACTAGAATTGCCTGCATTTATACGTAAAAGGTGTGAGGTCTGTGTTTCACTGTCGGAACAATAACCAGAACGTCAGTGAAGTAGTGCTCATCCAGCCACCGTACAAAATAAAGTCACGCAATTTTCAGCAAGTGCCAGTATCTGACTGAATATTACTGCTGACAAGCATCACAGAATTTCGTTTATTTGAATTGTACTGCATTTCGCACTCACTAGCCGAACCACTTTATCCTATTAGGGGTAGCGCACACCTCAAATGAGACTGGGCGAAAATCCTGAACCGCCAGGTTCAGAACAGACCATCACACACACACACAACTATTCACACCCACACTTAGGGGCAATTCCAGTTAGCAGTTAGTGTGCATGCCTTTGGACTATGGGAGAAAACCAGATTACGCAGAGGAAACCCATGCAAGCATAAGGAGAACATGCAAACTCCACACTGATATTCTTTTCTTTCTTTTTTTGGAAGGCGTCACCTCCACCACCCCCATGTTAAAAACTCACATGGTACAGTCCACTGAACACATGGTGTGGACTGTGTACTGGCCACAGCAGTTTACAGACAACATAAATAAATCCAGAAAATTTTTCTATAGCATTCTGAAAAACGATCAGGAGCTAGAGTGCAAAGGTTAATGCAAATTGGCAAAGTCTTTCTTGACACACACACACGCGTCTCTGACCTGTTCTTGTTCAGAGGACGTGTTAACCTCTTGACCTGCGCTGCAGCTGTACTGCTCTCGGCGCTTGTCCCTCTGCACGATTCGGTTAACGTCGTCCTCCAGTTGGTTAAAGAATTTCTTTTCATGCGCCGCTGCGTTTGCGGGCTTCGGCTCCTGATGAAGCGAGAAAGACGTGACATTATCTTCAGCCCATGACAAAAGCAACCCTGATTATTTCCAACCCAACTTTAATTCCTTCATATATAAATATAGCTACACTGGAACTCACCTCTCTCTCCGGCCTCTTACTCGGCGGATCTGCAATAGAAAGGCTCGGTTAGCAGGTCTCACTCACATCCCTGCTGGTCATACAAACACAACCACAGCTGGTTCTCACCCATGTTCCCCTCCTGCTGAAAGTCTTTCAGTGACACAGTGATGCGTTTGTCTTTCCCTTGCTGATTCTTCTTCTTCTCTTTCTTCCCTCCTCCCTTAGCTTTGGGTGATACGGTCTCAGCGTTCACGGCATCCTGCACACAGTTCGGTCACTAATCAAAGCCTGAAATCTATTTCCGTGCCACGAGCTGAACTACAAAACCAATATACGTTACACGAGTAACTAAACAGAAGCAACCGTTTACCTTTTTCTGCTGTTCGAACTCCAGTTTACTCAGCATTAAGGCCTTTTCCAGGTCTGCTTCGTACAACTCGCTGGTCAACTACAAAAACAAACAATAAAATAAAAAGAAGAGAGAAATGAATACATGAATGAGTGAGATGAACTACAGAGTGTGCAGTATATCCGAAGTTTTTACCCTTTCATCTCTCTGTTTCCACTCCTGCCAGTTTTCCTGGGGGGCAGAGGCACGATCAGTAGAAGTAAGCAGCTCATTGGCTAAACCCTGCAGCGTCAAAGTAGATGGCGATGCTGAGGATTTCTGAGGCAGCTTCTTAAAGGCGAGGTTCCTAAGCTGCAAAAGTAGAGCAAAAAAAAAGGGGGGGGGGGGGTTGCCACAACATGACTCTTTACCACTGACAGCACACAATCCATCATCTCAAGCACACAGATGACAGAACCTAAGAATCTCTAGATGCTTAAAACGGCTGAAGTGATCTGAACAATAACAATGATTTAGGCGCTGCCTAAACGGGGACCTCTCGACAGATCTGTCTACTGATAGGCGTCTGAGGCTGGTGATAAGAGTATTCCTTTACGGATGAAATAAATAAACATTAAAATTAATTTCCCCTGCATTTCCCAAATTCATTCTGGAGCAAAAGAAGGAAAGGTTAGCACCAAGTTTTCTGTTCACCACCTTTGACCATTTGTGCCACTCATCTTTCATCCCCCAAACCACACACATTTTTCTCCCTAATTTATGTCTAATTCCCACTAATCAACTTTTTGCCTTCCCAACCACACGACCACCACCGACCAGGGAGGGGCGTAAGCAAGCACATGCCCCGTCCGAGACATGCGATACTACCACCTGCATTTTTCTTTTCAGAACAGCTGCGCATGCGTATTTTCAGAACACCATCAGTCCTACAGTCTGAGAACCAAAATAATACCCTTTAAATCGTCAAGTATTTCGGGAACACTTCAAATCCCCGAGCAGCTTCACTAATGAAGCAGCAACTTCACTAAACTCCCAACCAACTATGAATGAGCAAAGCGAATCAGTACATCTACACAACAAGTTTTTTAGTAATATCATTTATTTCTTTCTTATAGAAGAGCTGTTCTTAGCTTATAGAAGAATGTATATATACATATATAGTGTTGCTGAGCCTCGACTGGACCAACTGAAGCTACAACGCTGTATTCAAGGCTAAAGGTGGTTGAAAACATTAGTGGGGGACTTGTGTTTGTTTTTTTTTTAAAGCCAGACAGGATATGTACAACATCTGAAACATTAGCATGAGACAACATTCAAGATCTCACTAAAAAATGAGCCCAATTAATGTGCTTCAGGGTGATTCTTCCCCCTTCAGTTACCTCATTAGTTTCCATTTGCTGCTGCTCCTTCTTCTTTTTCTTCTTGTCTTTCTTTTTGTCAGTGTTCTGGTTGTTCTTGGCACCAGTGGATTTGCCCGATCGTGAGGATTTTCCGGCATCTCGAGAGAATTTGGGTTTTCCCGAGTCGGAATCGCTGTCTGAATCCGAGTCCACCTGAAGCAGGGCGAACCGGGACGCTGTAGTCGGAACCGAGATCAATGCGGACGCCATGATGGAGCTGGAAGAGAGATGGCTGCTGGGATGCGTCTGAAATAAACACACGAGGAGAAATGAAATCTGTCCTATTCCTGCTAAGGACAAGACGTAATGTCGGGCTGTTTGTGTAGCTCAGGTAGGATGATGTCATGGCCATGATAGTGAATCAGTAAAGCTGCACAGTCATGGTGTACGCTGTGTATCTGACTGGATTTAACCCTGATTCCGTACTAACGGTTATAAAACAGTATGTACCTCAGAAACAATGGAGCTTGAAAATAACCTTTACTATTAATAAACTTTGTGTTAGTTAGTTTGGTGCAGCCATAAACACCTTTTTAAGTTGCTTGAGTATTTTTCATTTCCATAAGACCCTCGTTATTCTTATAAATGATAAAATATTCGAGCTGCTAGTAATGCAAATTGTTTGGCGTTGTTAGCCTGTTAGCTAACTAGCTAGCAAACTAGCTCACCGCGTCACTACTTTCCTTTGTTTAACATTCCTCTCAGTAACATTTGACAACATTTCAATATTATACTTCATTTCCTTTCAAAAGATTCTCAGACACCCCTTATGTCGACTAGAACACACAGCTGCCATGAATAAAATAAATAAACTTTCACCTCGTGAAGTCTTTCCAGGTGCTGCTCTGTATGTAGCTTACTGCAACAGTCGCTACGGCAGCCGGAGTGGGCCAAATGCGCCTAAGAGAAGTAACGCGTTACGTTTAATACAAATGAACCACAGCTACGCACTTGAAGTTCTTTCATTTACCTGAGTTTTATTCAAGTAGGTAAGCACTTACAATCACTTATCAGACATCTTAAAAAAATAAAAAATCAAGGGTGATGTAGACACTTCAAGTGGTTAGCGTGTCTAACAGCAAGGTCCTGGGTTTGAGTCCCGAGGTCAGGCGTTTCTGTGTGGGTTTTCTCTGGATACTCCGATTTCCTCACACAGCCCAAAGACATGAACATTAGGCTAACTGACAGTTCAAAATTGCCCCATGTGTGAATGGTTGTGTCTTTGTTGACCTTGTAATGGCCTGGTGAGCTGTTCAGGGTGTACTGTGCATTTGCCCAGTGCTGGCTGAGACAGCTTTCAGTTCCCGCGTGACCCTATGATAAAATTTCAAATTTCAAAAACAGATTGGCAAATGTAAAGGTGAGCGAGTGCAGACAGTTCAATAATATATACACCGTGTGTGGTGTACAGGAATGTGAGCCATCTCTTCATGGTGTTGTTTGGCGTAAGGCCACAGATAAAAGTCGATCAGAGCCGAGTTTATGGTACAGCTCTTCCCATCTCTCTCCTTCACAAGCTGACACAAGTGATTCCTGATTTTCTCCACACACCAGATCGAGCAGCCACGAATTTCCACTTCTCTCCTTTCACCGGAAATCAGCAACTCACCTGGAAGCAGAAAACAGCTCTAAAGTAAAGAATGTTGCTAAATAAGGCCTGTGAACACCTAATCATGTAGATAACAAAAGTAGTAGAGGTTGTAGTATTCATTTATAAAATTGACAAATCTTTTTCTGTCACACCTTGCCAAATAAAGTAAATGGACATTTAACAGAGCTCAAAAATTTCAAACAGTTCATCTCCATTCCCATGTGTTTCTTGTTTATTTCTCGTTCTGTGATTGCAGTCCTTGTCAGGTGAGGTCTGTTCCATCTGGAGGAACGCTTTGCACATGCAAAAGACATGGAACGGACTCCACCGGGCAAAGGCATCCGCTGGGTGTGTTGTTGGTTGTGCACTGGGCATGCATTTCTTGTCCTGTTCTTTTCACTTATCCATTGGTGTCCGGTGGACCTGACTCGTAGCCAGACTACTACCTGACATGCAACAGGTGAACTGGAGGTGTGCTGGGCATAGATCACATACTCGGCAGACAAGGAACACATGGGAACTGATGAATAACAGATGTGTTCATATGGACACAGAACAAAACTGATGATTTCAGGATAAGTACATTATAAATACTGTACATGTAATAGGTCTTCACTGGGTCACGTATGGCCTTGGAACACTGCTAAAGGGAGGCAACCAGGAGGCACTCTAATCAGATGCCCGAACTACTTCAACTAACTCCATTCAATGCGGAGAAGCAGTGGCTCTACCCCGAGCTCCCCGGGATGTCTGAGCTCCTAACCCTCTCTAATGCTGAGCCCAGACACCTTTTGAAGCAAACTCATTTCAGCAGCTTGTATCTGCAATCTCATGACCATAAATGAGGGTTGGAATGTAAATAGACCGGTTAATCGATAGCACCGTCTTTCGGCTCAGCCCCTCTTCACCATAACGGACCGGTGCAGTGCCCCTTATTACCGCTGAAGCAGCACTGATTCTGTCCATCTCCGGCTCTATTCTACTATCACTCAGCATGAGCAAGATCTTGAGATATCTGAACTCCTCTGCTCCAAAGATTAAAAAAGTAAATAAATATTGGACACCTCCAAATACCACATGTACAGTATCAAGATGAATATGAGAGGTTTTCATTGGGAATTCTGTCTGTCTGAATTACTTAGGCAATAAAACCATCACAGAATTGTGCCTAATGGTCACCGATCTCAGTATTTATAAATAAGAACCAAGTCACGTTAAGAACCTGTAAACCACCCTTACCCTTTTTCAGTGCCTCCATGAGAGTATCGGAGTAGCGTAATGCCCCCAGGTAGACAAGGGCCTGTGGGACTCTATAGTCAGCAAACATGGTCAGGTAGTCCAGGTTGGGTATGTTCCCCTCACCTCTGGCTTCCATGATCCCCCAAAAATCTGCCACAAGGATCTGAGCCCTCTTATAGAAGGAAATCTTCTTGCCCTGGTTTATCAAAATGACATTTATTTATTTCTGCCGCAAAGTCAAGTTCCGTGTTTGGTGCTATATTTTCTTTCTGCTTTAATCATTCTCAGACCAGACCTTAAATGGTAATAAGCCAATTAATACCTCAAAATAGGCCTCATCCCTGTAGGAGGGTATCTTATCCACAATGTACTGCATCATTTTTTTAGCATCGCTCTGCCCATGGCTTATAAAGCTCCGGAAAGATCCACCATGCTGTAAAAGCACACGGCCAGCCTCGGTGAGGGCCTGGTGACGTTCCTTCAACATAGGCATGGGGGTGTCGTTATCTGACCGAAGGACACGTGCCAGGTCAGCCTCGCTCATCCGGGAGAAGTAGGCAGGGTCAGTTATAGGCACACCTACAATAAAAAGAACCAGATAAAAATTAAAGGCAGGTTAGAAATGGACAAAGACGCATCAACATGGTCTCCAACAGCACCATTTACCCTCATCCATAGCCCTGGTGACGGCGGCACACAGAGACATATAGCCACGATATGTAGTTCCTCTGTGGTTCACTTCACATTGCCGGTCCTCTCTATCAGGCCAGAAGGAGAAGTTCATAGTGTCTACCACAAACACCCAGTTGATGGCTTCGTCTGTGTCTGGAGAAGGAGCAAGTGGGTTCATCAACTTCCAACCACTAGCTGCAAACACCTCACTGTCTCTCAGCGTATAGATCATCTCTGCCGCTTTCTGAACCCCTTCCTCGTCCACGAAGACATCGCAGCTCCTCTCCGCCACATACTGTCCAGCTTCCCGGGGCATCAGTGGCTGCTCCATTCCTGTGTCAAAAGGATCATATCACATTCATAAGGTTTATAAATCAGCTCCAAACAATATCTACACATTACGAGATGTTGGCACAAAACAGTTGTGCAAGTCTGCCTCTTAGATTCCTCCCTAAAATCACAAGGTGTGTATGAACAGGCGTGTTTGTGATGTCTAGGCGTCCTGTCCATGCAGTGTTCCTGCCTCATGCTCAGCACTGATCCAGTGGGATCTACTCTGGATCCAACCCTTCGCAGCATCGTGGTTATCGCAGATGAACAAAACACTTTTCTTCACAAATGAAAAGACAACTGGGTCAACATAAAGAATCGTAAGCAAGTATGACACCCAACATTGCCAATAGTTAAACCAGCTGGGTGTGTTGTGTGAGAACTTTCTCGCTTATATTTTTGGAACCAGCGTTGTGACCTACACACATCATTAACCAACACCTACTGTATATAAATATAACTCATTCCTGATGTAAACAATAACACTACTGAAAGACTCTTTTAAGCATACACACCAGACATAAACTCAACCCAGCAGAAGAGATGGAAACAAGATTTTAAAACGGCTTAAAAAGATAAATATGAAGAAGTTTAGAGTCGAAAAGTCGAAGAAAAACACACTGGATACTTCCTCACAACATTCTATACAAAAATAACAACACACCACTGACTGTAGACTCTCCTGGAGGTCCTATTAGTTCAGTAATACAGCTTCTTGCCGCCTGCTACACTTCTTCTCTCCTCCTTACTCAAAAGTTGAACAAACAGCGCCACCTAGTGTACCGGAGCTTGGTTTTGATCCCACTTTAAAGGTGCAAAAAGACAATTTTCTAAATTCAGGTTTTGTTCGAACAACACGGAAAACATGTTAGAATACACCAACATAATGAAGTTTACCTTTACGTTTAGTGAACATAAGGTTGCAAACTCAGTGGAAAAAAACTATTAATTATATAAAGTTCTCTGTGTCCCCAGTGTTACCATAAGTCCTGGAGGCAGGGCTTCATAAACATGGAGAATTGGGGCGTGGTCATGGGGTAAGGGATGTATTTTAAAATAATTTTTACAGGTAAGTAGACAGCATTGTGATGTAGTGGTTAACATGTCTGCAAGAGATCCAGCAGGTTCTAGGCTCCAGTCCCAGGCTTTGCATGTTCTCCATGTGTTTGCAGGGGTTTCCTCAGGGTACTCTGGTTTCCTCTTAATATTTTTTTAAAGCACTGATTGATCTTGTTTTTACTTCCTTCTGGAACTACCTTCCTATTACCACTTGCAAACAAATGAAATGAAGGCACTGGGTCTTTATTCGTTCTGGGCTACTTGAATAGTGCTTTATGGAAGACAACTGACTTTCTATATTAATATTAATGACCCCTAAACATTACACTGGTTTGTAGTTACAGGTAATTAAACCCTAGTTAAAACAATTGTGAATACTGTATTCCCTTAAATCCTACATAGCTGTCCTTTAGTAATGATTTGTGGTGCATCACTGTAAGAAAAATCCCATACCGATGACATGTTTGCTTATACCTATCAAATCACCACTGTGGACTATCCCACAACACCACGACAATGCAGGGATTCTTTTCTTTAATTCTGGTAGCAGCAATGTGTACAACCATACAGTTGACACCAGTGCATAGTGAGTTCATAAATACAAGAAATAAATCTTTAAAAGAAGATTGGGAATATCACCAAGGTGCAGAAAACTACCTTTAAATGTGGAATTGGTTCCTTTACATCACATGGACAAAGGGGTGAACATGCATCACTCTTGTGAGGAAGAGATGGCAACTGGTGTGCAGGCGGCAAGCTGTGGAAATTGGTGTATTGCACAGGATAATGGCATCAGTGTACCATCTCAAAGAAAAGGATTCAAGCTATAAAACTAGAGCTGTTAAGCACTACAAATGCACTCGTCACAGAACACTACATGTATCCCCTGCCTGGTCAAACACACACTTGGTATCATGGTTTTACTAAATATGATTTTTGGGACAGAAATCAGATAAAAAATAAAAAAAAGTCTATAGACATAACTGGTATAAAAAAAAACAAACAGGATAAACAATCCTGTGTCAAATTTTACATACTTGTGGCACATGACCTTAAAATTAGGTCAAGGTAACCCAGTTTCAATAGGCTGATAGGGACTACCATTGGGTAATACCTTAAATAAAATAAAAGCAAATTAATCGATATTTTGATGTGATGGACTGCATGTAAACTTATTTTGACCTCTTTGGCCTTGAATTAGATATAAAATAAATCCATAAAGAACCATCACTGCAAGAGTGGCAGCGGAGGACAGGCCATGAAAACGTGGTATCCCCTACACTTTGTGGGGCATACACTTTTTGGTTAAAACACTCACTGGAGGCAGAGCTGGAAGTGGCTGAGATGAAGATGCTGAGGTCCTCTTTGGGAGTGACGAGGAGGGACAGGATAGGTTAGACGTTTTGGAGACAAAGTGAGAGAGAGACCAGACCGAGATGGTTCGGACATGTACAGAGGAGAGATAGCGAATATATCGGTAGAAGGATGATGAAGATGGAGCTGCCAGGCA